>LNAC01000337.1:1849682-1901594 GCA_002007465.1 Ailurus styani
GCGGGGGCGTCGGTGTCGGGGATGCGGGGGCGTCGGGGCCGCGGGAAGCGGAGCGTGGCGTTCCGGCAGACGCGGGAGCTGCGGTGCCAGCACCCATAGGCCCCTGGCCGTGGTGGCCCCGAGCCCAGAAGGGGCCTCGGACTCCGGAACGGAGCGCTGTAGGAGGAAATGAGCGGAAGTCCGTCCAGAGAGGAAAGCGGAGGCTGTGGATGCGTGGCCGGCTCTACCGAGAGCCCGGTGTCCTTGCCTCACTCTGGCCGAGGCTCCGAGGCAGGCAGAGGATCAGGACGACTAGTGGGAACGAGGCAGGGCTTCAGGCGTGCCCTGCTGCAGGCCCAGGGCAGGGGGAGCGGGAGGTGGGCTCACTAGAGGCAGCATCCCCGGGGGACGGGTTAGGGGTGCACGCTTCATCTTCTGGGGGGCCCTCAGCTGGAAGTGAGGACGCACACCCGCTGCTGTGTACTAATCACGTCCATTTGGGGCCTGCTGTTGTAGGGGTGGCTTGGTTTCTGGGTCGTTGCTAGAGGCAGCAGCCCGACTTCCCACAGGCGTGATCTGCGCCGGCTGCCTTCCTGGGCTGGTTTCCTGGGCTCGCTGGGTGGTAGACACAGTGGGGGCAGGGTCAGAGACACACGGGAGAGTCCGGGGAGCCCACGCTGTGCGGCCCTCCCCCAGGGACGTAAGCTGGGAAGAGAGCATCCCGTGGCCAGAGGTGAGGGGGCAACGTGGTGAGAAGACCCCAGCCTTGTGACCCGCCAGCCTGGGTTCACCTCCAGACGTGGCTGCCTGAGGTCAGGTCCACTCGTGGAGCCTGTGTCCCCCGTGGAAGATGGGTGATGCCCTGTCCTTGCACAATGTGGTGGGGGGTTAGTGGAGATCAGTAGGACGAAGAATGTGTACAGCAGGTACTGGAATCAGTTCCTTACTACAGAAGACTGAGCTTCCCACGTAGGACTCCAGAATGTCGGCTGTAATGAGTAGGGTCTGCTCCCTGTAGGTGCTGATGTGCAAGACGACCAGGAAGGAGCTGTTCTCTTCCTTAGGACTTGGGGGGGGGGCAAGGGAAATTGCAAATGGTCAAGCCCCTACTTTAGCATGAAAACGCGGAGAGGACACCGTGAAGCCGGCTCAGACATGCTGACAGCAGCCAGCGGGGTCCTGAGAATAAATGGTGGCTCCTCACCGAGGAGTTTTGGGTTTTGCTAGTCGAGTTCCTGACACCCCAGAACCTCCCGTTTGTAGCACTGGGGCAATGACGGTGCCTACACTTTTGGGTTGTTGGCAGGAATCCACCAAGAGAACCCGTGAAGAGCACCTCGCTTGGGACCTGGCCGGGGGCTGCTCGGTCAGGGTACCCCGGATGACAACAGGAAGCAAGAGGATGTATTGTTACTTTGTTTCTGCGCGCAGCGCTCTGCCGTGGCCGGGCCTGGGCGGTGTGCACCAGGAGGCTGGGCTCTCGGACCCCATCTCGAGTGAGATGAACCTTCCAGGAGAGTATCTGTGTTTGGTTGCCTCCTCTGACAAACCCTGCAGAGCTAGTGGTTGCCGCCTCGGCCCGTTGTTGGGGAGTGGACACGGCTCCATGGTTCTCTCTATCTCTCCTCGTTTCCATGCTTGTTTCCTGGGTTTCTGTTTCCTCCATGGATGAAGAAGGGGCTTCAATATAATCTGAGCTAAGTACGGGCTCCTTCTGTGGCCAGAAATATGGCCCTCTGGTCAGGGACTACAAGGGCTGGCATTTACTGAGCCCGGAGCCTGGCACACAGCAGGTACACCACAAAGTCGTTCGCCAACACCGAGTGCCTAGTGGGAATATTGAGTCCACGAGGTGAGAGTGTGTTTTTCCTATTTATTGTTGAGGGCGTCAGAGAGTTGGTGATAAAGCGACTGTGGGCCATGGAGGGGCAGACTGGGGAGCTGTGATCCGACCCCACTTAGCTGCTCAGATGCCCTGACTTCCTCTGTGGCAATCAGCCCACTGTCCTGAGGGCCGGGCTGGGGGACGGGTCGTTGCTGACTTGTAAAATCCTACACAAGCCCTCAGAGTCGGGAAGTGGGTGTCATGGCAGGTGCTGGAGAAGGTGGATTTTTCTCTGAAGGCTGCTGGAGGTGTCTCTGTCTGGCCACGTCAGAGAGGCTCCTGGGGCCCAGGCTCTCGAGACTGAGAGCTGGGAGGCTCCATGGGCCCCAGCCAAGGCCCCCGACAAGCCAGAGAAGAGATGGCTGTCTCCGTCTCGGGCCTGAGGGGCTGGGGAGCCCAGTGATGCCGCTGAAGCCTTTCACCACAAGCGTCAACAGACCCTGTGTCTCAGGAGGGCCTGCTCACGCCTGCTCAGCATCTGTTACAGATTAAGGATCAGTGAGTTCACCCCCGAGGCCCCCAGCTTTACTGGTTTGCGTGTTAATGGACAGGATTATGAAGAGTTCCAGGGTTTTGTGCAATCTTCTCAGATAAGAAGTCTGGTAGGGGTTTTGTGCAAAATTCTTTGTGCCGCCAGAGCATTCCTGAGACCTCCGAGTCACACCGAAGCCAGCGTGTCCCATGTGTGCTGCGTGCCACGGCCGAGTGGGGCGCTGCCAGAGGGGCCCGGAGCGCAGCCGGGATGGCATTCCGTCCGCTCCTTCACTGAGCAGATAGCCGCCGGTCCTCGGCTGGGCTGGGCTGCACCCCGCTCAGTGCTGGGACCTCAGACCCTGCCCCGGAGCGCTGGCACATGGGCAGAGGTTTAGCCTGGTAGCCTGAGTGTAGTTGCCCAGGTGACAGGTGTCGGGTGGCAGGTGCCTAGGACCGTGGGAAGAAGTAGTGGGGCCAGAACTTGGCTTGGGGGCCTGAGGGGGCTTCCTGGAGGAAGTGGAGTTTGAGTCAGATTTTGACGGATGAGTAGAAGCACGTGAGGTGCCGAGCTGGGGTCGCACAGGCTGCCGGGCGGAAGGGGCAGCTTGTGTCCGTGGTCGGGGGGAGCGTGGCCAGTGCCAGGGCTCAGAGGAGGTGAGCCAGGCAGGGGCAGGGAGCTGGGGCCACGTGGAGGGGTTGGGGCAGGCGTGCGCACAGCGCAGATTGACAAAGGTCGGGGAGAGCCAGGCGGGTGTGGGGGCTCGGGGTTAACAGCTGAGGCTCTGGATGCTTTCTGTGTGTGCAAGGAGAGGGGACTTGGGGAAGCCACTGTCACTGTCCCCGATGGATGAGCCGGTGTTTCAGGGTGTGTACCATGGCCTGGTGTCCTGGTGTCGCAGCTGCCTGACAGCTTTGGGGAGCACCAACAGGCGTTTAAATGGGAGCAGAGTGTGGGGACGTAGCCGGTGGCATCCCCGGGCCGCAGGGGTTCAGAGCGTGTGCAGAGGATGCAACAGCAGGGGCCAGGGTCTTGCAGGGCTCTGGCAAGAGAAGGTGCTGGAGGCCCTGGGTGGGCGGGGAGGACACCTCGCCGAGGGCAGTGGCTCAGCCCTTTCAAAGGAATGGGGTCGGTGTTTAGTGGCGGTGTGGCTCTGGCTTGCAGGGGGCGTCCAGGGTGAAGCCGCTCTTCCCCGCACACGAGGCCAGTGCGCTGCCGGCGGGAGTGCCCCCTCGTCAGGGGCTTGATGCTGGGAAGCGAGAGCAGCACACCGCTTGTGCTTTCCCTCGTCCGTTTCAGACACAGCCGACACCTTCCTGACCGGGGCAGCCTGCAGAGGCCTTAGCTTGTCACAGATGGGCTTCGCGGTGCAGCAGACCCCGAGACGAGGATCTGGACGCGCGTCGTTTGCTCTGGAGGGGATGCGAGGGCTGCCTGCGGCCGGGCCGGGGCGGGGCAGGAGGCGCCGAGCGCGGCCTGCGGGGCACACCCGGCGTCGTCCCACGGAGGGCGCTCAAGGCGCTGGGGTACACGGTTATTCTCATCCCTTCCCGTTTGAAGGTCATTTGGGGGGCTTTCCGTCCTCCGCGCCATGGGCAGAGCAACCCCCATGCCAGAGAAATCCCGGGGCTAAGACACGCAGGAAGCAGGGCTCTTTCTGGGACCGTGTGCAGGCGGCCTCGGGCCTCCAGCCTGGCTATGCCCTGCAGCCCTCATGCCCTTCCGAGCCCCTGAAGCCTCTGGTTAAGTCCATCCCGTCTTGTCCTCCGTTCTTCAGTGCGGTGGTGCCCTACAACGAGCAAACACCAGCACCCCTCTTAATTCCGGAGAGCCGGGGGGCCCGGCTGCAGCCCTGTGGTGGCCGGTCGCTCCGGGGCTCCGGGTGCCTGCGCTTCGCTGTTTGCCCGCCTGCTGCCGCGCAGCCGCCAGCGGGTTGCTGTGCAGGGAGCACCGGCTCCATCCTCCGGGCTCAGCGTTTCTGCTTAGTCTGCCCTTGCTGGGCTCTGGTTGCTCTGATTGTCCGTTTACCCCAATCCCTGGGGCCCAGGGCTACCCTCCTGGCCCCTCGTGGAGAGAGGAGAGGAGAGGCTCCTCTCTCTGGGTGCTGGTCTGCTGCCCTAGCAGCCCGAGGGGCCAGGCATTAGGTTGTAGCACTAGGGTCACTGGGGACCGGGACCTCTGCTCCTACGGAATGTGAGGTTGTGGGCTGGGAGGCACGAACGCCCTGGCTGTCTCTGGGGCCGAGGGGAGAAGGATCATTCTGACCCCCACGCCTTTGCTCCTGGGCCTGCAGCTCCACTTTCTGGGTCAGCGCTGCCTGACTTCAAAATACACATTGTCCCTCGAAGGACAGGGCTTCAGAACACGTACTGAACGTTTTTTTGTTTGTTTGTTTTTGTCGTATTTAATGTATTTTTTTTTTTAAAGATTTTATACATTTGGTAGAGAGAGACACGGCAAGAGAGGGAACACAAGCAGGGGGAGTGGGAGAGGGAAAAGCAGGGTTCCAAGGAGGGAGCCTGACGCGGGGCTCAATCTCAAGACTCCGGGATCATGACCTGAGCCGAAGGGAGACTTTTAATGACTGAGCCACCCAGGTGCCCCATAATGTATGTTTTTAATCAAGATGAAATTCACATGACACAGTTCCGTGTTTGTCAGTGAGCATATGCGGCAGCACTTCATGTGCTCACGATGCTGTGGGACCACCTCTAGTTCTGAAACATACCCCTGCCCAGAACGCCGTGTTCACCCAGAGCACCCTGGACCCACTCACCAGTCTCCCCTGTCCCTCCTCCCAGCTCCTGGCCACCACCAGTCGGCTCTTTGTAGCTTTGCTTATGCTGATGTGTGTGACGGGGGCAGGAAAGTGTGGTCTTTCGTGCCTGGCTTCTTTCAGAGTGTCAGGCCCTTGAGGCCCATCCGTGTCGCGGCAAACACCAGCACTACGTGACTTGTGAGGATCAACACTGTCCCGTTGTCTGGATGGACCACATCTGTTTATCCGTCCATCTGTTGTCAGACACTTGGGTGGTCTCCACCTTTTGGCTTCGGTGCACTGCATCTCGAAGGACGGTGTCCTCACTCCTCAGAGGTGATTGTCAAACCAGGGCATTAGCTAAGGCATGAAGGAGCCCTTTCCTGCTCTATCAAACTGGTAGGTTTTGGGTGGCAAGGTGTGAGATGGGTCTCGGGGTCATGGTCCCTTTGTCACTCCTTCAGTGTCATGGGGATCTGTCAGCCTGAGGTGACATCCCACGGGACCCTGGGTTGGCGGATGAGATGCTCCGTGAGCCCTTGGCATGTGTGGTTGGCAGAGGCCATGTGGAGAGGGAAGGCAAAGACATGCTTGAATGCTGATCCGGACAGGAAGGCAAATCGCTGCAAGGGAGGGAGGTCTGATGGGTTCTCGAGTACTCACCTTGTCGTAAGGGAGCCGGTCGGTCGCTGGAGGCGGGCTCTGGTAGTCACACGCTCAGCAGAAGCTAGAAGCAGCCTGGATGAGAGGAAGCCAAGGTCGTCGGTTGCTGCAGAGCCTCCTGCCCACTGCCACGCGGCTCCATCCATGGGCGCCTTGTTCAAGCGTGGTGGTGAGCACTGTGGCTGGCTGGCCCTCACTGGGGGAGCAGCCTGTCCTCCTGGCTGTGTTCACGCCAGTGCGCCCACAGGCCATCCCCGGTGGGGCTGGGGGCCCGTGAACCACGGTTCACACGTTGGGAGCCCTCTGTCCCTGAGACCTCCTGTTTCGTGGCCTATCCTGCCCATCTAGACCATTTGCCCCCACCCCGGAGTCGCTGCATCCCAGCCCCCTGCCACTTCTGCCTTCATGCGAGGTTGCCGACGCGTCCTGCTTGGAGCTCTGCCTCTCCGGGCCACACCCAAGCTGGGGGGTCTGACGCATGGCAGGTGCTGTGGCTCTGTGGCTCCGTGGCTCCGCATGGCACCAGTGTCGGGCAGCCTGTGGGCAGGCTCAGTGGGCGATTCCGCGCTCGGAAAACACGAGCTGTGTGCGGAGAGCAAAGGCGTGCGATCCGGCCGTGGAGTAGATGGGGGAGAGGCTTAGCTACTACTGTGCTTGGGGCATTTGGGGCATGGTGCAAACCCACAACTATTTTTTTATTGTTTGCTAATGCTTGAAAAATTTTGCAAGAAACCCTTTTAGCAGCAACAAGCAGAGTTGTGCTTAATGGAAGTGGTGGATTCTTAACCTCTTTCTCCCGGGAGTGGATGCTGAAACTTGTGTGAAATGGGTGTGCACATTGCAGTGACATGGGCCCGCAGTGACAGCCCTGAGGGCGCGGGGACCGGGGCAGGATGGCAGTCATCGAGGACCCCGGGAGTCGCTGGCGCAGGGGCGGCTGCGGGGCGTCTTTCCGCAGGACTCTGTGAGGCCCGTGGCTTCACGCAGAGCTGCCGTCTGTCTGTCTGAACGAATGGACTGTGCCCGCCTCTGACCCCAGGCCTTCTTGGGCACAGACGGTCAGAAGCCCTCTGCGAAGCTGGCAGTGTTTAGAGCGTCCTCGGAGTTTCAGGCAGGAAATCGGTTAAAGTAATTTCAGAATCGTTGTGATGCTTCTCATGCAGCTGACGGAGTCTAGGGGAAGTGGCTGCGAGTGTACCCTCTGGAACGTGAGCCCTCTGTCACGCTTCCAGCAGAGCCGTCAGTTCAGGGAGGAAAACCACCTTCTCGGAAAGTGTACTGCTTTCGAAGGTGACACAGGAGGACAGATTTCGGAGGGTCCTCGCCCTGTGATTCAAGGCTTGCGATTTTGACCGAGTTCGGAAGCCCATCATCCCCAGGGGCCTCGTGGTGCCCAGAACTCCTCATTGTGCTGAAACCAGCTGGGGGTGGCGTCCGCAGACCCAGAAGGTGTGGTTTGCAAAACGTACGAATGTTTTTACGTACACACAGAACAGCTGAACGACAGAATTTGGGTCAGAGGCCCGAACACGCCACCCCCGAACCGCGCTCCGAGTGCACACGTGTTTGACCATTGAAGAATAGCCTGTGACGGCAGGGAACGTTTCTGGAAGCGAGGCTACGTTTTGGCTGCATTTTGTGTGGCTTGGAGGTTTTGAAATCGTACTGTTTGCAGAGGGAGCACCAACGCACTTGAACTTGGGAGCTCTCAGGAATCAGAGGGACGGCAAGTAAAGTGTGCGAAGCTGAACGCACTGCCGCGCGTCCCCAGGGAGGCTGGGAGGGGACTGACCAGACTTAACTCTGGGGTGTAGAGGGCGTGCAAGACCTACTTTCCAAATAGTGTAATTGTGCTTTGGAAAATCGTACTTGTGGGAAGAATGTTTTAATGGTGCTTTTAGGTTTAATTGCATAAATTTATATATTGAAACTCAATGGAACAAAACTGAGATGGTCATTGAGAAGGTTCCTGTGGGGGGACAGCTCACTTGGATTTCTCCGGTAAGCTGTTTGTCGCAGCATAGAGACCCCGAGCCTCGGGGTGGTCTGAGTAGAGACCGGAGGACGGCACCCCGAGAGTGGGCCGGGACATTTACACATTTCAGCAAAGCAAACCCAAAAACAACAGGCTCTAAATCAGTGAGCCCGGGACGCTGAGTCTCCTCTCGGGAGCAGAAACCGTGCGGAGCCCGCGGGGGCCCCGGCATCTGTCAGGAGTGTCCTCTGAGCGGGAAACAAGGAAATCAAGGAATTCAAAGCAATTGATGTAAATTTGAATGATTTGGCATCAGGTTCTTGGAACCGATAAAAGATCAGATCGTGTCGAAATGGAACCGTGGGGCAAGTAGGAGAGAGCCTCCGGCGGGGGCGCGGGGAGGACGGTCATGGAGCGGGTCCTGCGGTCTCTGCCCCGCGCCCCCGCGGCTCTGCGTGTCTGGGAAGCGCTGCTCACTGAGGGTGGTTTTTGGAGAGCACTGTTCACAGAGCCTCTGTGGTGACACAACCACCTCGCGGGCAAAACGTGCCCCGCGAGCCCCTGGGGCTTCACTTCCGGGTGTCCTCCGCTGGCGGTGAAGCTGGGGTCACCCCCCCGGGGGCGAGGGACAGGCAGGCGCCCTTTATGCCCCCTTCCCCTCTCCCTTCCTGGTGCCCTCTCTCTGCTCTGTCCGCCCCGCCCCGCAAGGGGCCGCCTCAACCCCGCAGAGCCGCCCTGGGGTCCTGTGAGGGCCCTGCACACCCAGGGGGGTCGCTGTTGGGCCTCCTTTTCTGCGCCTCGGCGTGACCCTGTCGCCTCCTTCCTCTGTGCCCAGACACAGCAGAAGGCGGGGTGTTGTGGGGAGCCTTAGGCTGTGGGAAACAGAGAGCTGGTTGCTCCAGCCAGCTGTGTGACCTGCTCTGAGCTTCTGGTGACTTCCGCTGAGCTTGGGCTGGCCTTGGCCCAGAGGGTTTCCTGGAGGGGCCTCAGGGGTGGGAAGGGGACTTGGGGACAGGCCCAGCTCTGTCTTGCGTGGCGCTGCTTGCGGAAGGCTTTACTCCCAGGAAGAGCCCTGGGAGCCCAGAGCGGATGGCCGAGCTGTGTGGGCAGCGGGCGTGGCTGCGGGCCTTGACCCAGGCTGCTTTCCTGCCTTTCAGACCCCGGAGCTCTCCCAGCCTCCTGTTGCTGCTGCACACGTCACGGCCTGAGCTGGGGAGGCCACCTCGGGGTCGGGGGCTCTCGGGAGGTGCAGAGCTGCCTGGTGGAGGGCGGGAGGTGGGGACGTGGGGACGTGGCGTCTTTGGGAGGCCCGGCAGGGCTGACTCATCAGGAGCTGATAGCTGAGCAGAATGGGCCCAGCTGTTCACAGAGCCTTGGGGATATCCCTGTGTTACTGAGAACCGGGGCCGGGAGTGGGGAGGAAGGGGAGGTCTTGCACCAGGCATTTCGGCCCGGCGACCTCCTTGGGAGAGGCCGTCTCAGGCAGCAGGCTGGCATGGTGCAGAGGGCACAGGCGTGGCCATCGCCAGGTCCAGCTGCACTGCCCGGGCCTGGGGAGTGTCCGGGGGATGGAGCCCTTCCGTGCTAAAGCCGGGAGAGTCCTGGGCACACAGCCATCGCCCCCCCTTCCTGGGGCTGCACAGCTGGAGAACATTCACTGTCCCTCCTGATACAGTGGCCAGGGAGGGGGAAACCGAGGCTCCCAGAAACGAAGTTACAGGCGCGAGGCCCTCATGTAGTTAGGACTGGAGCCTGGAGTTCTGAGCATGGGGCCTGCTCTTTGTCTCGAGAGCTTAGGTCAGCCCCAGCGGCAAGGCACACAGACAGCGGCGCTCCCTCCAGCCAGCTGCGGGCAGCCTCTGGAACCTTCTGCTCCCGACACCTGGCAGGCTTTTCCGTCTGATCCCAGTTGGTGGATGATGTGATGTTTGGGCCCGATCAGGGTGTTTAGAGGCCCGAGTGCTTTGGGGCTCCTCCTGAGTGGCCTAGGGCCCCCACCCGCCCTCTCCTTCCTGGCCCAGGCTGCTACCCGGGAGCCCTGGCATGGCTGCCGCCCGGCCTCACCATCCCTCTCCCTCTGCTCCTTCTTTCCCTGCTGGTGGCTGGGGACCCCAGGCTCCGCCCCCACTGCCGTGGCCCCGTGTCTCTGTGTCTCCTCGTCTCACCAGGACATCGGTCCCTGGATGCAGGGCCCAGCCTCATCCAGGGCCATCTCATCTCCGTCCTTAACTGATCACACGGGAAAGCCCCGATTTCCCAGTAAGGCCACATTTTCGGGTCCCGGGTGGACGTGAGTTTTGCGGGACAGCACTCAACCTCCTCACAGAGGCGCAGTGGCACAGGCCTCCCAGCTCCCTGGGTGGCACGTCCGGTAATGCTGCCTGCCTGCGCTGCACAGACCAGATGCTGTTAGCGCCGCACACCCGGCGCGTGGGTCTGTGCGCTGTCTCGTACCCACTCCCCGTGCCCGCCTTCTCTCCTCGCTGCAGGGCTCGTCCGGGGGCACAGAGGACTCTGCCTGGGAGTCGCCCTTTCAGGTTTCCTGCAGAGACGGCTGATGGTGTGGAACTTGCACAGATTTTACTGCTCTGAAAGGCCTTGATTTTGCCCTTGTTCTTGGAAAGCATTTTAGCCGGGTATTTCCTCTCGGGGTGTTGACGACAGCCTGTCCTGGCTGCTGGTTTTCCTTCCCGCGCTCCAGGAGCCGGCCGACAGCATGTCTCCCAGGAAAGCAGTCTGTCTGGCTGCTGCCCAGAGGCTCCCTGGGCTTCAGGAAGGCGCAGCTAGGTGTGCGCTCCCTTTTATTCATTGAGGCGCTGCTTGGGGCTCGGTGGGCTTTTCCAGGAGATTTTTGGGTGGTTCCATCAAGGTCTGAACTTGTCAGGTACCACCTCCGCAGACGTGCCCTCCTGTCGCGCCTCCTGGACGGACAGATGGACAGACGGGGCCGCGGCGGAGCCCTGCTCTTCCCCGCCCCTGGCCTCCGCNCCCGGCCTGATCCCGCGGCCTCTGGCGGCTGCGCCACGGCCCAGTGTCCTTGACGTCGTCCGCGCTCCCTCAGCAGAACCGAATGCGCTCTGCGGAAGAAACTTCAAGGAATAACCTCATTTTAATTATTTAAATTTTTGCATTTTGATTTTCCAGCTACTTGTTTTTACCATAGCAATTCTTTTTTTTAAAAGATTATTTATTTATTTGAGAGAGAGCGCAGAGCGAGCAAGAGAGAACATGAGTGGGGAGGGTCAGAGAGAGAAGCAGGCTCCCCGCTGAGCAGGGAGTCCGACACAGGACTCGATCCCAGGACCCCAGGATCACGACCTGAGCAGATGCTGAACTGACTGAGCCCCCAGGCGTCCCTCCTAGCAGTTCATTCTGACTGGCTTCCTGTTTACGGTGGATATTTCAGTCTGGCTCCTATTTCTTTAAGCGTCACAGAAACAGTTGTTCTAGGATGTGTGGTTTTTCTGGGATCCGTGCTCTGCGGGGCTGCCTCTGCTGTCTGTTTTCTCTCCTGTTCTCACTCATCGGCTTTTGTTCCCCTTTGCACTTGTACCGAGACCTGCTCCGCGTTGATACGCAATCGTGGAGGTGCTTTGAGGTCCAGGAGGGAGGTGTCTCCAGCGGGGCCGGCTTGTGGTTGGTCCTTCTGGGCCCTGGCCGCTGCAGACCCAGGCCCACGCTGACCTATTTATGCATGAAGCTCCTTCGAGTCACCAGACGTGGCTCTGTGCTGCAGGGCTGGCTGGGATCCCCATTTCCAGTGACAGCCGCCCCTCCACCCCAGTGGTGTGCACAGGAGTCCCACCCACAGGCTCCTGGTTGGGGGCCTGGCCTGGGCTCCTGGCCTTGCAAGAGGCCGGTGAACCCCAGGTCCACATTGCTTTGCCATGAGCTTCCAGTTTGACTCTGGGGGCTTGCCCCTGGCCCCTGCCTCCCGCCCCCCCCATTGCAGCCTCCTTATTCCTTACCATCCTGTTACCTCTTTTTTTTTTTTTAGTTTTTTTCTGCACTTTGTTCCTCAGTGAGAGTTTGGCCTGCTCTTTTCCCCGAAAGCAGGTGTAGGGGGGAGGCTCTGTGTTCCCGTCTGCACGCTGCTCGGGGCCCCAGCTGGCATGGAGCTGGAGGCTGGGGATGGGGTGCATTTCCAGACTCAGTGTTTGTGGCTTCATTTGTACTATTCTCCTTGTTAAGAAAAAGTATAATTTTTTCTTTTCAGGTTTGTACCTTCTGATCACCTTTGCTCCCGTCTTTCGTCCATTCTCTCACCCTTGCCTCTGGCAACGGCCAGTCTCCTCCTCTGTATTTTTGAGTTTGGGTTTTATTTTGCCTTTGTTGTTGTTGTCTTACATTTCACATACAAGTGAGATGATACAGTATTTGTCTTTCCTTGTCTGCCTTTTTCACTTAGAATAATGCCCTGAAGGTCCATGTTGTCACAGATGGTAGGATTTCCTTGTCTTAGGGCCGAATGATACCGCAGTGTATGTATGAACCACGTTTTCTGTGTCGATGGACACTTGGGTTGTTTTTGTCTTGTAAATTATGAATAATTATAAATTAGGTAAGTATTTGTGAATAATGCTGCAGTAAGTGTAGAGGTACAAATATCTTTTCAAGGTAGTGATTATTTCATTTCCTTTGGATAAATACCCAGTAGTGCAATTGCTGGGTCATAGGGTAGCTCTATTTTTAACTTGAGGAATCTCCACACTGTTTTCCAGAGTGGCTGCCCCAGCTTGCATTCCTGCCAACAGTGCACGAGGGTTCCCCTTTCTCCGCATCCTTGCCGACACCTGTTGTTGATTTTGGCCACTTGGACCGGTGTGAGGTGATATCTCATTGTGGTTTTGATTTGCATGTCCCTGATGCTGAGTGATGGTGAACTTCTCGTGTGTCTGTGGGTCATCGGGAGGTCGTCTTTGGAGAAATACCTGTTCAGTCGCTCTGCCCATTTTATGTTTTATTTTTTAACATTATTTATTTATTTATTTTGTAAAAGATTTTATTTATTTATTTGACAGAGAAAAAGAGATCACAGTAGGCAGAGAGGCAGGCAGAGAGAGAGAGAGAGAGGCAGAAGCAGGCTTCCCACTGAGCAGGGAGCCCGATGCGGGACTTGATCCCAGGACCCTGAGATCATGACCTGAGCTGAAGGCAGAGGCTTTAACCCACTGAGCCACCCAGGTGCCCCATCTCTGTCCATTTTAATCAGATTATTTTTCTGTAGAGTTGTCCAAGTTCTTATATTTGGAGTATTGGCCCCTTATTAGACCCATGATTTGCAAATGTTTTCTTCCATTAAGTATGTTGCCTTTTCACTTAGTTATGGTCTCCTTTGCTGTGCAGAAGCTTAGTTTGATATGGTCCCACTTGCTTACTTTTCGCTTTTGTTGCCTTTGCTTTTGGTGTCAGATCTAGTAAATCATCGCCAAAACCAATGTCAGGGAGCTTACCGTCTCTGTTTTTTCCGAGGAATTTTACGGGCTCAGGACTTAACATTCAAGTCTTCAATCCGTTTGAGTTAATTTTTGTGTATCAGACAGGCGTCCGGTTTCACCCGTCTACACGTGGCTGACCAGGTTCCACAACCGTTGACTGAAGAGATTCCCTTTTCCTCAGTGTGGATTCTGGCCTCCTTTGTCCTAGCTTAAGTGACCATATGTGGGTTTATTTCTGGGTGCTCTGTTCTGTTCCATTCATCTGTGTGACTGTTTTTATGCCAGTTTTGATCACAGAAGTTTTGCAACCTGTGGTGACATCAGGCGGTGTGATGTCTCCGGCTTCGTCCTCCTTGAGGTTGCTTGGGGTTCTCGGGGTCCTCGGTGGTTCCACACAGACTTAAAAACTGTTTGTTCTATTTCTGTGGAAAATGCTATTGGGATTTTATCAGGATTGCATTGGATCTGTAGTTTGCTTTGGGTAGTATGGACATTTCAACAATATTAATTCTTCTGGTCCAGGAACGTGGAATATCTTTCCATTTGCTTGTGTCGTCTTTAGTTTCTTTCATCGATGTCAAGTGAAGTTACTTAGATCTTGAAAATCAGGGAAAACATCTCTCCTGAGTCATCCTGGGGCGCTGGGTAGCAGGCCCGCGTGAAGAATTTACTGCTCTTGGGAGACTGTGTTTGACTTTGCTGCTTACTTTTGATTAAGGACTTAGATTTGTGAAGTGATGCTCGCTGGCAGATCTGCATCTGGCAGGGGAGGTGACCCGGAAGGTTCCGGTTCTCTCGCCTCTGGGCCGTTGACTTGTTTCAGCCCTAACCCGGCTCGTGGACTTCAGAACCCGTTTCCTGGTCCTCCAGCTGCTCTGTGAACAGGATTTACTCATTATTCATTCCCGTCCTAATGAGCTAGTCCTTTGTTGGTAAATACTCATTTTCTGTTTGTATGACAGCCGTGCTTTTAATTTCCTGGAAACGACGGTCGACCAGCCTCGGGATGGTGAGCAGACCCGTAGCCGTTGGCGGAGCGGCGGGTCGCCTGGCACCTGTGGCTGTGTGTGCTGGGGCAGCTCGCCCGGGCCCTCTGTGCCGCGGCTCCCTGCGCCGCGTGCACCGGCTCTGCCGTCCGCCCGAGGTTCTGGGAAGGCCCGACTGAGATCCCGTCAGGCGCGGCCCTGGCAGTCACAGCAGGGCCCAGGGCGCGCTGCGGGCCGACGACAGCAGCCGACAGCGGGGGAAGCCGCATGCAGACAGGGGTGGGGGCTCGAGCACACACAGCCCTGGGCCCCCCCTGCTGCATGCGTGCCCGTGGGCGGCCCCAGAGCTGAGCTCCGGGGGGACGCCCTAGGCCTCTGGCGCATCTGGCCCTCGCTCTCCTGTTGCTGTTGTCCAGATAGCTTTGTGCGGACGGAACTCGCACACCGTGCACACTCACTGGCGGGTGTGCAGCCTGGGGGCTTTCGTGCGGGTGTAGCCTCACACAGCCTCCGTAGTCGCTCCCAAAGGAAGCCCCCTACCCTTAGGCCGCACCCCCGCCCCCGCCGTGAGCAAGCCCTCGTCCAGCTTCTACCTCCGTGGACTCGCCTCCTGCGGACGCTCCGTGAGACTGGAATCGCCGGACGCGCGGTCTCAGGTGCAGCTGGGAGCCCGGGGGACGCGGCAGGAGGCCCAGCAGGGGGATGCGGGGCCCCGGGGCGGGGAGCACAGACTCCCACCCGCTCCCCGGGAATAGCCTGGTGGCCTTTGCTGATTGGGTCCTGGGAGTTCCCTGAGCGCCAGGCACGTGCTCACACCGGTGAGCCAGGGGTACGCGGTGCCCCCCCGTCTTGTGGCAGAAGCAGACGGCTCTTAGGGCTCAGGGGGGTGGGGACCATGACAGGGCAGCTGTCCTGGCGCCTCCGGCCACCTCGGGCTCCCCGGCGGCGAGCTGCTCGAGGGGTGCCTCCTGCGAGGGGTCCTGGCCAGGACGAGCTGCTGTCTGTCTCCCCCTCGCAGCCTCCCGGGCCGGGGTGATGTCATCGCTGCTCCGGGCCCGGCGGGAGCTGGCGGCCGGCCACTGTGACAGCTTGATTGGGAGCCCCCGCCCGTGAGGGGGGCCCTGTGGCTCCGGCGCTGGTGGGCCGCCGCCTCTAACCTCGGGGTCGCAGCCTGGGCCCTGGCACCCGGGCTGCCGTGGGGGGCAGTGGGGCGCGGCCAAGCTCCTGGGCGTCGTGAGGGGCCAAGAAGCTGCCGCAGGAGGGAGTGGGCCGAGCGCTGTGCTGCTTAGAGCCCTGGCCGGGTGTGGGCACCCCCGCGGCTCTGTGCTGCTGATGGTGCTCTGAGCCAGTCAGGCCGGGCCCCGCGTGGGATGCAGCTTGCCTCCCGGGGCGTCTGTCCTCCTCCTGCGGTCTGGGAACGCGGGACAGGGACGAGCCAGCTGTGGCCTCTCCCCTGGGCCGAGGGCACGGGGCTCCGGGGGCTCTAGGTGGGGTCACCGTGTGTGTTCCTCGAAGGCGCAGCCCACACGCTGCAGAGCCCTTGTGGGGAGCCTGAGGCCTGGGGAGGAGGAGCCCTTGAGCCAGAGGCGGCCTGAGATGCCCGTCTGCGGGGCCGGTGCCCGGCTCCGGCTCCGCCCAGGGAAGCAGGCCGTCACACGTGGTCCTCCCTGCGTGCCCGCCCCTGTTTCACAGACGAGGAGACAGGCCCAGAGCATCACGCAGAGCGGAGGCTTGAAACTCACATCTGGATTAAGCTGAAGCCTTGCTCCTGGCCGCCACCCACGTGCTCTTCCTGGCTCCGGGTGAGGAGTGCTGGGTGCGAGGTGCACACCCCACACTTGGGGGACAAACGTCCTCCGGGCCACAGGAGGCTTGCTGGGAGGGTCAGAGCAGGTGACAGGTGTCCCAGGGACCACACTTGAGGAGCCAGGAGAGGACAGGGCAGTCTGGCGAGCTGCCGACCACGGGGTCCCCTGAGGAGCACTGGGTCTGGGAAGCGTATCCGGGTCGTTGGCCTCGCCGAGCTGGAAGGGAGTGTCAGCTTGGGTCAGGAAGGGAAGACGGAGCCCATCTCCTAGGCCCGGCTAGTCCTGCCTGGGACCTTCCCCTGGGGAAGACCCTTCCCTCCTACCTTCTTTACTTCCCTGGTTGGCCGCAGGTTTGCGTGTGTTCTGCTAACCTGAGTGGCCTGTCTGCTTGAATGTCTGCAGGGTGTTCAGGGAAGAGAGCCCGCGCACAGGTGCGATTTTACCGCTAGGCACCTCTGCAGGGTGTTTGGGCAGGTAAGGAACCACACCCGTGGCCAGGTACCCTGTGTCCCCGCCACATGCCCACGCCGACATGGCCTCTCTCCAGGCACTTTTTTACTTACGTGTATTTTTATCCCCTAAAATCACTTCCGTTTGCACTCACACTGTCCCTCCCTTCCAGGTGGCTCTTTCTGTGCATGTCTCCCTAGTGGCCACGGTGGACCCCCCTGTTTCCCCGTTCCTCAGGTAACATTAGTCCGTGAGCAGACGCCGCTGCTGCTCTCCGTGTCCCGGGGAAGCCCCGTGGCCTCCTGCACCGAGCAGACGTTTCCCACTGCCGATCGCTTAGGTGCTTTGAGTTTTTCGTGCTTCTCAACAATACTGCGAGGAACGTCTTCGTACACAGAGCTCCTCTGCCCATGCAGTTTTCCAGAAATGTCTTTTTCCTTAGGACGGTGTGAGAAGGCAGGAGGCTCCGTCTGTCTGGCACTGTGTCACCATGGGCCTCGGTGTCACCGGGCTGGATCCATCACAGCCCGGGGCCTGCTGTTGGGCTGTTGGCGGCCCTCACGGGCAGTGCTTGGAGGCAGGGCGGCCCCCACGCCCCATGGGAGCGTGCCTCTGGCGCTCTGACTTGCCCGGCGTGGTTGAAAGTGGCTTTTTAGAGTTTGAACTATTAATGGGGGAGTCATTCTGCTGTCTTCTCCCTCAGAAGGGCTAAAAGGTCCCCGTGTTTCTTTCTAGATTTAGGTAAACATCTGTCTGGGTCAGTGTCGCGCCCTCCCTGCCTCCTGGTCGTCACCCGCTTAGACCTCTTTTTCTAAAAGATATTTTTAAGGGTCCCTTATTGTCCAGAAATGAAATTCGGAGATGATATAGCTACCCCCCCCCATTCTTGTCTATCTGGAACCTTAGAAAGTGGCTTTACTGGGGCTCCTGACTGGCTCCGTTGGTAGATCCTGCGACTGTCTATTTATTTATTTATTTGACACAGAGAGGGATCACAAGTAGGTAGAGAGGCAGGCAGAGAGAGGGAGGGAAGCAGGCTCCCCGCTGAGCAGAGAGCCCGATGTGGGGCTTGATCCCCGGACCCTGGTATCATGACCTGAGCCGAAGGCAGAGGTCCCACTGAGCCACCCAGGTGCCCCGATCCTGTGACTCTTGATCTCAGGGTCGTGAGTTCAAGCCCCACATTGGGCATAAAGATTACTTTAAAAAGAGTCTTAAGGGGTGGGGGAGAAAAAGAATGTGGCTTTATTTGGGACTGTGGTCTTTGCAGATGTAATTAGTTAAGGGTTTCAAGACAAGGTGAGCTCGGATTTAGGGTGGGCCGCAATCCAATGACAGGTGTCCTCGCAGAAGAGGACGGACACAGTAGGCCTGGGCACGCGGGCCCCCAGCAGCTCCTGGAGCCTTCAGAGGGAGCGTGGCCCAGCATCTCCCTCTAGAACTGGGGGAGGATAAACGTCTGTCATTGTAAGCGCCTGGTTTGTGGTCACCTGTCACAGTGGCCGCAGGACATTGACACAGCAAGGAGATACTCAGGGTGGGAAGCATTGCTCTTAATGCGTGCTCCCCGGCTGCTCCCGTGGGCCTCTGGATGTGGGTGCCATAGGCAAGCCCCTTTTACAGAGCAGCCATTGGGCTCAGAGGTTGTGCTGGGTGACCTGCCCAGGGCACATAACCAGGAAGAGGAACTCCAGGGGTCTGTCTGACCCCTGCTCTGCCTGCAGTTTTCACCCATGGTGCAGGGGTAGGCGATGAGGACCATTCCTGCTCTCCGAGTCTCAGCTTCCTCCCTACTTGTAGGGTGCCTGTAGGCACCTTCCGCTGGCTGGTCCAGCTCCCCTCCTCTCTTTCTGCTGTGGCTTCTGCAGAACCAGGGCTGGTCTTCTTTCTGTGCCAATGAGGTCGCTGCTCTGGGCGCTTAGCAACCAAGACACAGACCTGAGTGGAGGGGCCAGGTCCCTGCTCTGGGCTGGGATGGCATGGGGCTGTATGGGGGGGCGGTCCTCAGGGCCCCGGGCCCACCCAAGGAGGCTCTGGGGGGCTCTAGCTCCCGTCTGGGCCACACTCAGGGCTGGTGTGTCCTTCTTGTGTTTGTGTGACACGGTGGTGCTGGCTCTAACCTGGGGACCGCGTCTGAGCAGATCGGAGGGTTTGCTGATTTCCAGAGCTCCACTCTGTGCTGTAGCTCTCTGCTTCCAGGCTGTGCTCCTAACCCCTCCCACACCCGTGTCATTTCGAAGGAAAGCAGTGCGAATCCGTGAAGTAAGTGTGAGCATCTCCAGTGGAGTTGGGTTTTGACCAGAATGTGTTTCCCCCAGAACCCTACTCACATTTTACCCATTGTATTTGGGTGTCCCGTGCGCGTGCCTGCTCTGGCCCTGCGTGGCCTCCTTGCCCAGGCCCGAGAGGGCGGTGAGCTCTGCCCTCCTGTGCCGCAGCTTCCCCACGCACCCCCTCGGGCCAGGGTCCTGCTTTCACTCCTTACTGGCCTCCTCCTCCACTCCCCCCAGCCCCAGTTGTTTGCTATTATGAAAGTTGTCAAACATTCAACATTTCAAACAAAAATTTCGCCCCCTCCCCGTTCCCCTCTCCTCCTCCCTCTCCTCCTTCCCCCGTCCTTCCCCCTCTTCCCTCCCTCTCCTCTTCCTCCTTCCTGGCCTAATAACCAATTACAAAAAAGCTTCAGACATCACGGCACTTCGCCTCCACACACTGTGGCGTCCCTCTGTTTCACAAAGGGGACAGGGAATGTCCTCACGCGTGTGCCGCGGCTCGTCTGTGACCTGTTCTGTCGGAGGACACTCCCCAGCCCTTCCACGTGTTCCCACGACACTGACTCATGGTCGTCTTGGAGAGCAAGCTGGTGGATGTCCTTGGATCTCGTTCTCCTTGTTCCCCTGTCCCCTGTGTTTCGGCGCTGGGGGCTGGCTCCGGGCCTGTGAGTGTTGGCCGCGGGAGCACCTCCTGTTCAGCCCTCCTGCTTGGGACCTCACCATGCGTGCACACCGGGCCTGGAGTGAAGCGGGCAGGTCCCCTCAGCGGACACTTGCCCTGGGCCTCCGCCTGCCGGGAGGGAGTGTGGACTGGCTCCCACCTTCCCGAGAACCCCCTTTGCCTCCAGCCTCTGGCTATGCCGTGGGAGGGGCGGCATGGAGCTGAGTGACCCCCAAGCCCACCGAGGCCTCCTTGCCTGCCAGGCCCGGAGAGGGAGCCGACAGTGCTGAGCGTTCTCCCCTCGTGCAAGCCCACACAGGAACTGCTGGTACTCGGCTCACGATGGCCCTGAGTGGCTTCCTCACCCCTGGGGTCATCGCTCTGCTGGAATGCCCGGTGACACAGCAACACAGCCCGGTGCCACGGCCGTGAACCAGCTGGCTGCAGAGTGACTCCATTGCCTTCCCCGACTCTCCAGGCAGTGGGGTGGACCCTGTCCAGCTCCTCTGGCCACTGGACCTTCCGCCTGGATTGGCCGGGCCTGGTCTGGGGGTGGGAGGAGAAGGTCGTGGTGGGCTGGGGGTTCCCTTTCGTGTTTCCCGAGGCCTCACGATCACTCCTGAGAGGACAGGGGTGCAGCTACAGTGGTCAAATCATGGATAAAGTAAGGTTTCTAGGGCTGAGAGGGCCAGGAGCCATCTCCATCACCACTCTCCTATTGCTGCCCTCCCCCCACCTGCCTCCTCCTCCAGGGAGCCAGCCTGGGTTGCCGCATGTCACAGGAGAAGGCAAAGCTGGGACCTCCTGTCTAAGACCTCTCACTGCAGAGCTGCCAAGGACAACCCGAGACGTGCTGACCAGATGGCAACCCGAGCTGCACACGAGGCCGAAATCACAGTGTTCCGGTCCCAGCCTTGAGACAAAGCCAGACTTGCTCAGATGTTTCCACTCAGGGTTGGGCAGAGATGCCCCAAAGGCGAACAGCAGCAAAGAAAGGCAACAGGCTCCAGGCTAGCAGGAGGCCCTTTAGGCAACTGCTGTCTGGCCTCCGTGGGGGTCTCCTCGGAGCAGCCCCCTCCTGCCCACCAACAGGATGGAGAATCAGGGGCTGGGAGCAGACTCTCGGCCTTTCCAGGATGCGGGCTCCTGGCCGGCTCCTCTTGGCGCCGGTCATTTTGTATTACACAGCGCCTGTCTGCGGAGCCAAGGGGACAAAACTTGTGTGCGTAACCCAGGGAAACCGAGCCCGCGGTCTGCGGCAGCGCGGGAGCACCGGCTCCCACCCAGGGCCCGGAGCGCAGGCCCTGGGAGTCCCGGGCGCCCACAGGTGGAGACCTTCAGTTGCCAGAGTTAGGGAGAGCTGCGTGGCCTGCGAGTTCTCGGGAGGCTGCCCCAGAAGCCCTCGGCTCCCCTCCACTGGCCGTGCGCGCACCCGGCTGGTGCAGGTCAGAGAGCGCCCACGCTCCACCCTTCCTCTGCAGGCGCCTTCTTAGTGGAAGTCTCTCCTCATTCCACGAGGATCCGAGCTGCTCGCAGGAAGCACACGGAGTAAAATACTAAGTGTGAATACGCTGAAAAAACTCAGCGCCAAACGTTCTGGAATGAGGTAGTGATGATGGTTATTGCACTACTTTGTGAATCGATCAAATGCCTCTGAATTGTACATTTTAAAGTGGTTAAAATGGTAAGTTTTAGGTTACATGTATTTTACCACAATAAAGAGGGGTTCAAACAAAACGAAACAGAAACGCGGGCCAGAGGGCACTGGAACTGGAGCAGGGAGGAGTGCAAGGTGATCTTTGCCAGAAGACGGCCCCGGCTGCCGGGCGGAGCGGTGGCGTGTGCCCCGGCCAGCATTTGCAGCCAGAGGTGGGGAGAGCACTTCCCGTTCATCCTGGAAAAAGAAACCGAGCCCCTCCTGTGTGTCAGGCCCTGCATGCGGACCCAGGACCGACAAGGAGGACACCAGTGTGGCCCCTGCCCTGGGGGGTCCCACCGCCACGGAAGCCAGATCTACAGCCGTGGCTCTTCATGAGTTCATGGGAGGAAGTCTGCTTTGGGCAGTGGTCTCTTCAGGAATTTTCACTCCGTCTCGTGTGGGCACCGGGGAGCAGCTACCAGGCCTGCTGTGCCCGGAATCGGGTGCCATGAGGGACACAGGACAAGGGACAGTGGTTATCAGTGGACAGTCAAGCCACACGAGTGAAACGTCTTTCTGGGCCACAGCGGGGTGTTCACTAAAGTGAAGGAGGGCCCGATGCCCAGAGGGAGGAGGAGCCAAGGGGCTTCAGGGCTTCCAGAAACTTCCTGGGGCAGAGAGAGTGAAGCAGGCTCTGGGGCTGAGGAAGGTCTGCGTGTGCAGGGCAGCTTGGTAGCGGACGCTGAAGCCGAGGCTCAGAGAAGTTAAGGGCGCGCGCTCTTGGCCTCACAGCGGCTGGCAGCGGCAGAGCTGGGGTGGGGTGCATCTGTCTGCTGTCGGAGCGTCTGTCCCCGAGCGCTCTCCGCCCAGGCTTCTGGGGGAATCCCTGAGGAGGGTACCAGCCCCAAACCCCAGCTCTTTCACCAGTGTGACGTTTGAATCTCCTCCTCACTGCAAAACACGAGCTCTGGGTACATTGCTGCAAATATCCCTTCAACTGCGTAAACGAACAAGGAGAAGATAAAGTCTGACATTTTCAAGAGTGAGGGAGTGGGGATTGCGTGTGTTGGAAACGTAGCTGAGCCTGATTCATGAGCCCTCAGGATCGCTTGGGATGCTCCCTGGCATCGGGACGGGCGAGGCCCGGGCAGCAGCAGGCGGAGAGCGAGGCCGCAGACTCGTGGAGGAGGCCGGGCCTCCGACAGTCACACCCTCCGTGAACGCACAGTCCGCTTTCCCGGACAGTTAGGTTGGGCTGTAACTTCTGTGCCGCATGATTCAGGCGTGTAAGCCGTGCAGGTGGGGGTGTTCAGTGCACCCAGAGGCTGGGCAGCCAGCACCACCTCGTAGAGTTAGAGCGCGTTCATCTCCCACAGAGGACCCCCCATTCCCAGACGCTCCCACCGCGCCCCCCCGCCCAGCCCTGGGCGGCCACTGTCTGCAGGCTGAGAATGTACTCACGTGGCAGGGAGGTTGGTGAGGTATTTGGGGGGAGGGGCCTCAGTGCCCCTCCTTGTGGGCCTCTCCATGGGGCTGCTTGGGTGTCCTCCTGGTGGCAGGTGGCACGGTGGCTGGCTTGGGACCTCGGGTGGGAAGCCACCCAGGCCAGCCCTGACTCTGGGGAGGGGGGGACGGTACGGCCCTGTCTCTGACCGGCCACTAAGGGAGGAGGGGGTGGAGAGGATGGGAGAGGGGCAGTGATGGGGCCGCAGCCGAGAAGTGTCTGAGATGGATGGAGGATGAGCGTCCTCGGGTTCCAGACGCTCCGTGAAGGTGAGCTGGGTCATTGAGAGCAAGCTGCCCGAGACACACCACAGCGACCGGGTCACGAAAGCAAAGGGCTTGCAAGCAGCCGCCAGGAAAGATCCATTCCTCCTCAGAGAGTCACGGCATTGACAGCAGGTCCCCAGGCAGCAACAATGGAGAGCCGAAGCAGGCAGAAGGTGTCTCCAGAGGGCTCCAAGTAACCGCCACCTTCGTTGTGTTCAGTCCAAGGTCGTTTAAATAACAGCGTGTTTCCTCTCAACTTCAGACACACACAGTCTGGGAGAGTGTATCCCCACGAAGCCTCGGCAACGACCCAGAAAGAATGGGGTTCAGGATGCGGGAGGAACGCGGATGGTCCGGGGAGAAGGAGATGCTGAGGACTGGTCTGCAGACTCATGGTTTGCAGGTGCTCCCGTGTGTACCACACACGTCTGGGCTGAGGGAGGGCCGGGGTGCTCCAGGGTGCTCGCAGGGACCTTCTGCCCGGTTCTGTCATCCCAGCCGCTGCCAGCAGGATGGGCCCCACCGGCATGTGTGCACATGCGCATACACGCACACAGACCGCGCAGATGTGCACACGCATCCACACACACGTGCACAGAGATACACAGACATGCACGTGCTACAGGACACAGGCACATGCAACCGTACACACCACGCACGCAGACACATTGACACACATGCACACAGACACGTGCACACACATAGGCACAGGTGTGCACATGTACACACAGTATACACAGCACATCCCCACGTACTCGTCCACGGACCCACGGAGACTCGGACTCGTATACGCACATGGGTGTACATACATTTCACACGGGCACACGTACATACATGGGCACACATACACATGCACACACGGGCACAGGCATGCACACACGCACATGCTCACACGCACATGCACGCGGGCATGCATACATGTGGGCACATGCACGCACACACACATGCTCACACACACGGGGATACATACATACACGGTCACACACGCACATGCTCACACACACGGGGATACATACATACACATACACACGGTCACACACGCACACAGGCGTGCAGACACAGGTACACACACACTCCCTGGTGCCGCTGTTGGAGACCCGGTGAGGGGAACGGCCCAGCTCTGACTGTGGCATTGTCGGCGAAGACCGTGTAGAATGAAGTCTAATTCGGGGGGTTGAAGACAAAGAACTACAGGACCAGCCGGGAATAACCAAGAAAACGGGGGGGGATGATAGGAGCTGGAGGAGGTTGGGCTCCTCTGACTCTTTAGAGATAGGTGGAGACACCCCCGTTCAGCGTGGGGACACACTCCCAGCAGCACTGCTGACCACAGCCACATGCAGAGCAGGAGGCCGGGCGAGCAGCGGCGGAGCCCAGGAGGGCTCCTCACTCGGCGCAGAGGCAGGACGGGCGGGGTGGGGAGCGCGGGCGAGTCAGGATCGATGAACACAGAGGGAGACAGTAATTTCAAATAGACCAGCGAGCACAATAAATGTAAGGGGCCTACACTCACCAGTTGAAAAACACGGAGAGACCGGAAACCTACGGAAGGCCCAGAAGTGTGCCGTTCCCCGTAGAAGTCCTCATGAGGAAGGGGAGTAAGACGGAGCCAGCGAGGACCCAGATCCTCCACAGGGAGGTCCCTGCACCAGCGGAGCCCGGGGCACAGGTGGGAGGGCACACGGAGCCCCGCCCATGCTGTCCGCGGGTCTCCCCTCCGCGCAGCCCTCTCGGCTCTGCCCTGCCCGAGCCGCACCTGCTGCTGCGGGCCGCCGTGTGTCGCAGGGGAACGTGACCTGCGATCACAGACCCCGCCCGCGAGGGGGCGTGGGCTCCGGGCGTCCTCTGTGTGGTGCGTGGAGCTTTTCAACCACAGGACTAGACTGATGTCGAGGGGCAGGAGGGGGAATGTGTTGGGTGCTTTTTTTTTTTTTTAAACAACTTTATTGGGGTGCCTGGGTGGCTCATTTAAGCGGCTGCCTTCAGCTCTGGTCTTGATCCCAGGGTCGAGCCCCTCATCGGGCTCCCAGCTCGGCGGGAAGCCTGCTTCTCCCTCTCCCTCTGCTCCTGCTTGTGTTCCCTTTCTCACTGTGTCTCTCTCTGTCAAATAAATAAATAAAATCTTAAAAAAAACCCCCAAAAACAGCTTTATTGAGGAAAATTCACAGACTGAACAACTCACCCGTTTTAACGTATGATTCAGTGGCCTTCATTCCACTGACTGTGCCACAGTCCCCACTGCCTGTTTCCAGCACGTTCACTGGGGTTGTTGGAGCCTTTTGGCTGCTGTAGATGGTGCTGCCGCTGGTGTGACGGCGGCACACGTTTCCGTTTGGGTCTGTTTCCACTTCCTCGGGGTGTGTATCGGGAGTGGAGTTGCTCGGTCCCAGGGTGACCGTATTTGGCTTTATGTGGAAGCACCCAGCCGTCCCCACAGCGGGGACCCCCTTCTACATTCAGGGGTTTAGCATGTCCTCCACACCCCCTGTCGCTGCTTGTCAGCTCCGCTCTCGGCCCTGGGATGTGGCCTTGGGTAGATGACCTTGGCCTGGGCTCCGCTAGAGGGTGGGCATCAGAGGAAAAGAGAGGACAAGAGTCAGGGGGGGTGTGTGACCCCCGTGGGGCTGTCTCAGGCTGCTCCTCTCAAGGTGGGATCCGAAGCTCAGTGTCCCCTCCCCCCGGGGCCTGGGCTAATGGCCCCCAGTTACTGCACTAAGCCTGGGGCTCCCCTACACCCGCACGCTGCAGACGATGCCTTTGTAAAGAAGTCCTCCTTGTGGGGCGGCTGGGGGCTCAGTGGGCTAAGCCTCTGCCTTCGACTCAGGTCATGATCTCAGGGTCCTGGGATCGAGCCCCTCATCCGGCTCTCTGCTCAGCGGGGAGCCTGCTTCCTCCTCTATCTGCCTGCCTCTGCCTACTTGTGATCTGATCTTTTTCTGTCAAATAAATAAATAAATAAATCTTAAAAAAAAAAAAAATCCTCCTTGAACTATCTTGACCTAAGCGAGCCCCCTGTTTCCTGAGGGGGCCTGAGCTGGGCCAGCAAGCGGTCAGACCCTCTGCGTCCCTGAGGCAGGAGCTCCGGGGCCGTCCCTCCGAAGTGACTCGGCGGCATGCCCCACATCCAGCCCTTGGCGGGGCTCGCAGCTACTTCCTGGAGAAAGGAAGGAACGATGTCACCCTTGAAATCAAGTCTTGTTTGTTGTAAGCACATGAGAGCCGGTGGCCGGGGTCCAGGCTGCAGAGGAGGCTGGCTCCTCTATAGGGGTTTCCCGCTAGAGAACAAACCCAAGGGACTTGTGGGGGTAAGGGACAGCCCCACGGTGGGGTGGCCGCTCATGCGGCAGAAGGCGGCGAAGGCCCTGCGGGCTGGGCAGAGGCAGGAAGTGCTCCGCCTCTCCTCGGGCTTACCTGGGTAGGTGACCTCACCTCTCGGAGTCCGGCTCCTCTTGTGTCAGAGGGGGACCTGTCACCCTCTCCGTGATGACAACGGCGATGCTGCTGGGACGCCCAGCCCGGCCCCTGTGATGGCGCCACCTCCCAGCCGGCGGTGCGTCGTTTTGGCCCCGAGTCCGGCCCCGGAGATGCCTCTGGTCTGATGGGTGTTGGCACGTCTGCTGAATGCGGCCTTCCTCTCGTCTCAGGACTGGGGACAAGCACACGTGCAGGACCAGCTTCCAAGCCGTGGGTCAGCTTCCGCCTCACCTGCCCAGGGCATGTGGACGGGCAGGGCGGGCTCCTTGGGGGCACAGGGAGTGTTCTCGGGGATGGGGAAGAGGGGCTTGCTCCTCACAGCCGGCCTGCAGACCCCTGCCGCGCGTGTCCCGTGGGCTGTGGGTGGTGACCCAGCTGTGTTTAGAGCGAGCGGTATTCCCAGTAATTAGCAGAGCCCACAGCTGCTCCAGAAGGATTTGCTCGATAAATAGATCCCAGAGCATCTGAGCCCAGAGAACTCTCGCCTGCGCAACAGGAGAGATGGAATGTTTGTGACGGTGGTGTTTACAATCGGAGGCGTGGAGACGGCTCCGACGCCCATCACAGGTGATGGGACAGAGGTGCCATGTGTCCACGTGGCAGGTGTGAGCCAGCAGGAGGATGGGTAGGTGAGGGGTGCGTGTGTCCGCGTGGACGGACAGGACACGCCGCTGTGGCAGAGGGACGGGTCGTCCATGCTTGTTCCGTGGCAGCCCGACTCGCTGAAATAAACCGTCCCCGACCCAGGGCCTGCAGACCACACGTTTCATGTCTTACGGTGCCGGGGTCCCAAGTCCACGGGCAGCTCCCGGGACGAGAGTCGTGGTGTCGGCAGCGCTGGTTCCTCCTGGGGAGGACGCCCCCTCGCCCTTCCCTCTGCTGGCGGCGCCGCGTCCTCGGCCCGGGCCCCCCTCCAGCGTCGAGTTCCCGTCTCTGACCCCGCCTCCCTCCTCAGGGACCCTGGGATGACCTGTCCCCCCCCCCCAGCCGTTGTCCGGAGTCCCTCCCACCTCACACCCTCCCTCGGTCCTGCCCGCAGAGGGAAGTGTAAAGGGCACCGGCCGCAGGCTCAGGCCATGAGGACACAGTCTGGGGTGCCAACCGTCTCCCTACTGGACGGGGAAATGAGGGCATCTCTGGGGAGAGCAGGGGATCCTGGAGGTTGGCAGTGGGGCGCCTGCTGGTCGGGGCTCTTCCGTGTGTCATTACTATTACTTGGAAGAGCAAGCACCTGCCCTCCCTCCCAGGGCCGCCTCCACACGGCCTGGCCCGGGGGCGGCTCCTCTGGGCCCCAGAACCCCACCAGCGTGATGGCAGGGGTCGGGGAGGTCTGGGCACCCAGCTCCCTTGCCCCCAGCGGGTTCAGCTCTGGACGGTCCCGGTGTGCCCCGCAGGACTCCCTCCACAGCCCCCTCTCGGGGAGCCGGCTTCACACACTCCCACTTCTCCAGGCGGGACTGCTGCTTCTGGCGAGCGGTTCAGGGGCACGTGGTACGTTCACAGTGTCCTGCAGCCACTACCTCTGTCTGTTCCAGAACACTCGGTCACCCCAGGTCCAGCCCCAGGCCTGCTAGCCGCCACGCCCCGTGCCCCTCCCCGAGGAGGCCATGCAATGGACTTGCTGGTGCGGACATCTCACATCCACAGAAGCACGCACCGCGCGGCCCTCTGCGTCCGGTTCCCGCCATGTTTGACGGTCGCTGGCGCTGTGGCGCGCGTTGGAGCTTCCTTCCTTCTGGGGTGGCCACTGTGTGGACAGATCTATTCGTCCCTCCCCCTGTCGACGGGCCTCTGGGCTGGGCCGCCTGGGCTGCTGTGAGCGCGCGTGTCTGTGGGCTTGTTGGGGTCCTGCTTGGATCCCGTCACCCTGCCGGCCCCCACCCCGACGTCCACCCCACCAGGCTGTGCAGCGGAGGGAGGACTCGCTGGGCAGCCCCTGTCCTAGGGCCCGACTCTGGAAGCTCCGACTTTGCAGGAACGTCATGCACGCTGAGATTTGTTAAGTGTATGTCTGTCCTCCACACCAGAGCTGACCATCGGGTGGGGCGGCCCCAGCGGCCACCCAGATGTGCACAGCTTGAGGCCAGCTGAGGTCGGGGCATGGGTCCGCGGGCCCTCTGCGTGCGTTTCTGCACGTCTGTCCTGTGGCCACTGACCTGGACGCCCTGGTCCGCTCACGGTGCTCTGTTGGACTGCGCTGCTCTGGGCTTTTCAGTGTGTTTGAAGTACTTGACGCTTTTTAAACAGTGCGTTCAAACGTCCCCAAATAGCCGAAGCAAGGTGGGTTTGGGACCCGAATGGAGCCAATGTGGTTGGGAGCAGAGCTGGCTGGGCGGCCGCTGGTGTGGGGTGAGCTTACTCGGAGCCCCTGGACTTGGCCTCTCTGTCTGGAGTGGACCCCCCAAGCTGGGTGAGTCGGGACAGGGCCGTCCCAGGGCGGGGACACGTGCCGCGTTAGCATCCGTCCTGCTTCCTGCAGCAGGAGTCTCTTCTGAGGCCCGAAGCCAGGATGGGGATGTGCAGGCCAGGAAGCAGTTGGCCTGCAGCTCCCCAGATGTCCGTGCAGCTCTGTGGCCGCCTGTGGTGGCCCGGACAGGGGCTCTGAGGCCCTGTCCCTCTTCCCTAGGAGCCAGAGCTGGGGGTGGGGGTGGGGGCCGGTGTCCTGTCCACGGAGGGGCTGGCCCTGCAGCTGGCAGCCAGGCAGGCCCTGCTCGCCCCTGGGCCTCGCAGGCCTGCACTCCCTGTCTGAAATGAGCGGCCCCTCTGGCCTCCGGGGCCGGGGAGCCCTCCCCCTCCTAGGTCTGGCTTCCTTTCTCGTGCATTTTCTTAATTTAAACAAAACTTCTGGAGAGCTTGCTACGTGCCTTGAGCGTTTCTGAAGCACTGCAGATTTTAGCCGATTCAGCGTACGGCGCTCCCGTGAGACGCCTCTCACCTTGCGGTCGGGGAGCCTGGGGCAGACGGCGTCGTGAGCGGCCCGGGCCCTGCGCTCAGTTGGTGGGGGGCTGGCTCAGCGGCCGTGCGCGGCCGTGCTGTCCTGTTCGGTATGTCCGAGCTGCCGTGCAGGACGAGGGAGCCCGGCCCCGGCTCGCGGAGTCGGTCAGCCGGGGGCCTGCCGCCCTCCACCTCTGTGGGGCGCGGGGAGGCCGCCTGTGTGTGCGGGGCCGGGCGCTCCGGGCCCTCGGGGGGCCGTGCGGGGCTGCCGCCGCCGGGCCCTGGTCTCAGCGGCCCAGGTGCATGACTTCATCCCACCCACGCCCCGGCCTCACCCTGGAAATGACCCCTGCTCTCCTCGTTTATCGGAGGGCTTGTGGAAGCCTGAAGAAAGCCAGGAACTCTGGGCTCTCGGAAGCAGGCTCAGCGGCCGCGCGCACACAGCGTGCTTGTGGCAGGGGTGAGGTTCTTCCTCCCCGGGCTCCTGGGCCGTCGCCGTCCGCCCCTGCAGGGGACACTGGGGAAAGCCCGCAGCCCGTTCCAGAGAAGGGATAGGGCCTCTGCCCCCCAGAAAGCCCCTGCCATCCTCGGGGCATCCTCAGGGCCCCCCCATATCCTCCCGCTACCCTGCCTTGGTTCCCCCATCCGCTTGCTCCCCTCCTGCCAGGGGCTGGGACTGAGGCTGCAGAGACGAATCCAGCGGGGCGGGCCGAGCAGAAACCCGGACGCCAGGTACCGTGGAGGTGCCAGCGCCCCGCTTGGGCCTTCTTCCCCAGGTCCCCCGACCCATCGCGTGGAAGCGAGAACTCCCTTTTCCAGGAAATTAATGAAACCGCATTTATGAGGCAGCTGTTCTTGGGTGTGAACTTTGTTGGGAGACTGGCGGGTCCAGGGGTGACCTGGAGGGCCCCCTGCCCCCATGCACCTTCCACTTGGCGAACCCGGGAGTGCGCTCCGCCTCAGGCAGCGGCAGCCACGCTCGCTGTCTTCTCCCCGGGCGCAGACGCCCCTGAGGTCGCTCTTTTAATAGGGCTGGGTCTGTCGCTCTGGGGGCGCACAGGGTTTGCTCTGAGGCTCAGCACGCGCCCCGCTGACGTGTCAGCAGCCCCCGGGTACCCACAGCGCTTCTTTGACCAGTAATCCAAGCAGCTCAGTGTGTGCTTGGGTACCACATTCCCACTCGTGAGCTCAGGGAGCACACTGCCCTCCCAGATGCCACATTTGCAGCCACGTTACATCCTAACAGCCTTGGGGGCGCATTTCTCAGGCTTTACCTGATGGTGCTTGCGACGTTCTGCACAGTGGGTTCTGTTCTGATCTCCAGTTCACAGAAAGGGAAAGCAGGGACTAGAGAGGGGAGGAAACCTTCCCCAGATCCCCCAGCTAGGCAGGGAGTTCCCAAGTCTGCACTGATGACCGCAGTGCTCCTCTCGGGGGAGGGGGTTCGGTTGGGGGCAGCAGCTTGGGCCAGCGGGGTTGACACACCAGCCCATCGGTGGCCACCCGGCTTCCTTGTCCTGCTGATGTCATCCTCCACACCCTGAGCGGGCCCCGGGGGAGGGAGGGGGCACAGGGCCTTGGTTTATCACGGTCCACTTGAAGGCAGAGTGTTTTGCCAAAAAGCTTGGCCCCTGACCGCACAGCGAACTCATCTTCTCCATTCCCATGCCGCAGCGAGGAGCGAAAGGTATTTTCTACGTTGTGTTAAAGTCATCGGTATGGGAGCCTCGTGGGTGGAAATAAAATATTTACCATTTGGAACGAAATTCCAACTAGACCGAGAAGCACTCTAAGCAAAGGACGTCGGGGGAGTGGGGAGCGGTCGGAGGCCCACAGCTGCTGCCCAGCTGTGGCTGTGGGAGAGGGGCCTGGCCGGGGCTGCCCTGTCCTCCCCGGGGCCTCGCCCGCATCCGCTTGCCCAGGCTGCAGCAGCTCCGCTCCCTTCCCTGCGCTGCTGAAGCCCGGTTCTTGGACGCTCTCCAAGCCCCTTCGTGGGCGTCCTCTCTCCCTCCTCCCTCCCAGCCCATCTTCCTCCTCCCGGCCCCTCCATGGCCCCACTGTGACCAGCTGTCCTCGGTCCCCCATGTGCCCAGCCACCCCGTGGAGATGCTTGGGAGGTCTGGGGGGCCCAGAAGGGCCGGCCGGAAGGATCCGCGGGAGCGGATGTAGCCAACCGCTTATCTGGGGAAACTGAGCACTGGCTGGGGAGGAGCTTGCCAGGGTGACCCCCAGAAGGAAGGGCTGTGTCCAAGTCCCACCTCGAGGCTGCTTGTTTGCACCCCAGTGTCTTTCGCTGTCCCTGACTTGATTTTTCTGGAGGGATGCTGACGGCCATGCACAAGGTTGTCGTGGCCGAACTGGGGATAATTACAGCAACGATTTGCTTTCTCGTGGGCTGGAGGATTCCAGTGTACCCCTTGTTTCCCAGCTGGGCCGCCTACCCCTCCACTTCCCCGAATGCACACGTGCTGGCTCCCCAGAGCTGGGTGGTGGGTCTCTCTCCCGTGAGGGGATTGCTGACGTGCGAGTGAGCACACCTCTCCCGGGACCCCACTGTGGGGTGGGGGCAGACCAGTCGTCTGGAGAGGGGGCCCCCGTGTTCCCTGCTGTTGGGCCCAGCCGTTCCCGCCAAGGCCCCTAACAAGGCCCCGGTGGCCTCCCCTCACCACTCTTGGGGACCCTGGGGATGGTCTGGAGGCGGCTCCAGGGGAGGGTCTGGGGAAACCCCCTGAGTGGAAGGACCAAGAGCCATGAGGCGTTGGTTAATGCCTTACTCCAGCTGCTGGGGGCTGAGGCCGTGACCTCCGCAGGCGCTGACCCCCCGAGTGACCTCCACAGTGCCTTTAGTGACCCAGGGACCCACCACCTCATCGCGGGACAAATACCCCATTGATTCTCCGGTTCAACTAGAGGGAAAAATCCCCCTGAACCTCCGCCAAGGGTGTGGGGAGCGCGTTTGGAACGGCTCCAGAGCCGGAACCCAGAGAAGGGGGGATACTCCCAACTTTTATGACTGGCTTCAAATAACTTCCTGGAAATGGTCGAGTGCGGCTTGCCGTCCCCACGGCCTCGTTGGGGAGCAGTGTTCCATGCAGAGAGCTGGGTCACGGTCGGCCTTGGGCCTGCAGCTTTGCTCGGGAGGGAGACGGAATCTCCGGAGCCCCCGGGAGCTCCGGACTTCAGGCTCCTTCTCGGCACCCCGGCACCTTCCTGTGGACGCCAGGTCGGTCTGCTGGGGACCCAGCAGCCCCACGAGATCTGCCGTCTCCCGGTACCGCTCGCCGTGTCTGTGCACCCCCGTGTCTGCCCACCCTGCGGTCTGCGGTCCGTCAGAGTGCTTCGGTAGGCAGAATCGACCCCCAGCTTGCTGGAAGGTGGTGGAGACCGCTTCAGCCCATGGACCGCTGGCCAGCGCAGCCCGCGATCAGGACGGCGTGCACCGCGTCAGGGACTCCGAGCCCGGCTCCGCCACCCCCTCCCGCCGCCCTGCGTGGCGACCCCGCCTCCCGGGCCTCTGTTTCCGTGTCTGTATCTCAGGGCTGGGGAGGGGGCCTTCCTCCCCCGGAGTTTGTCCCCAGAGCCCCCCGAGTGCACCCACGGTGAGCGCCGTCAGTGCCGGGCAGAGTCCCCAGCCTCACCCAGAGGCACCCAGGACTTGTGCCTGTGAACCCCCTCCTGGGCGTGTCTTGGCCGCCGTCTGTGACGATAGGTCCCCCCCGCCCCCCGCAGGGAGCTCCTCACTGAGCGGCCGGCGGTGTATCGCGAACCTGGAGCGACCAGACCTGCTTGGCCCACACGTGCATGCGTTGGGACCGCCACGGCCTTGGGCTTGTCCCCGGTCCCAGACCCGTGCCGGGACCGCGTCCTCGTGGGTGTAGCAGGACAAGAACAGCGGAGTTGGGTTGTGTGACTTTTGACAGAACTTTAGTCTCTCTGCTTCCCTTTCCTCGTCCACGTCGAGAGCCGTGCTGACTTGCTTACACTCTTGGTTGATTAAGGCATCGGAGCCTTGGTGTGTCCGGTCGCAAGATGCTGTTTTCGGCCGGTGATCTTTGTATCTGTGTGTGAGATGTGTCCCGGTACACGTGAGGATGTGCTCACGCACGCGTGCAGCGTCCGAGGCGTGTGTGTGCAGCATGGACAGACGCGTGTGTGTGCCTGTTACGCGTCCGAGGCCCCGTCCTCTGGTCTGGCGTTTCTGGGTGCTCCTGGAACGGCCTTTCCCACCCAGGCCTGTGTTGCAAACCCCGTGCGGGTTCTCCCGGAGGCGTCAATGGTGCAGTCGTCACATGTGGAGCTCTCTCCGGGTGCAGGTTGTTCGGGGAAGGGGGGAGCAGCACCTCTGTTCTTCCTCAGCTTTGTTCCGCCGGGATGTCCGCCGTCTGTGGGCGGGGGGGTGGTGCTCCGACAGCTCACCCCTCTCCCTGGGCGTCGTCTGGACCTGCACGGCCGCGCTGGGGGGCTCGCTCCTCGGCCCCGAGCTGCTCACGGCGAGCCGGCTGGAGCACCAGCGGGGTCCCCGGGCTTCCCTCCCAGGGCAGCCCTTTCTGGTCATTTCATTGGAACTGAACAATCGCTTCTGGGGGCCCCCCAACACCTCCACGGGGAGTACTGTTGGCATTTGAACCAGTGGGATGTGGTCGAGTCAGGAGGTAATTGTAGGAGGTAGTTTCACGTTCAGTGTATCTCCCACCCACGGGGAGTGACCCTCTTTCCATCCCCGCGGTCGGGGGCGGGGGGGACACTTTCCCCGCGTCCGTCCTGCTTTCTGTCACGTTTTCCTGTTGCTTCCCACAGACCCTGTGCGCATCTTGTTCAACGCGTGCCGTCGCTTTTGAGCTCTGGGGTGTTTTCAGTCGCGCTCTGGCCCCACTCTGGCTGGGGGCATGGGTTGGCAGAGGGGGCGCCGGCCGAGCCTGCTTGTGGACGGGATCCTAGACCCGCTTGGTCCCTCATGTCCCTCATGCTAAAAGAAGTGCAGAAACAGGACCACGGGAAGGAGCGGCCCTGCCTCGTGGCTCCCACTCCCATAGGCCGCAGGGGGGAAACTGAGGTTCCTGCTGCCAGCGCCGCGGAGGCTGTGGCGGTGTCCCACGGGGGTGCCAGGCCCAGAGGCCGGGGGCTGAGGGGGCCGGAGGGGCCGCATCCTTCAGCCCTGGGCAGGTTTCTTTTCAAACAGCAGCAGCGGGAGGGGATCTTTCTAAAGGGCCCCATGTGATTATGCAGCAACCGGAGGGAATGCGCGAAGGCCACCCGGGCGACATGGACGCATCGCACGCATGTGGAGCCGGAGAAGGGAGGCAGCAGGCTCACCTCTGGTGGGATTGCACGTGCTCGGGGGGCTGGGCAGCCCCCTGGCTGAGGATGGGGACGGCTCTGGGGGGCGGGGGGCCAGGCACGTGCAGGGAGCCTGCCCTTCTGGATTCTGGACCCGGGGGTCCCCGCCTGGGCACATACTTTGTGATCCCTCAATGGGGACTCTGTGGATTTGTGCAAGTTTCCAGAATGCATGTCCCATTAAAAAAAAAAGTTTTAAAATGTTCCAATTCATTTTTCTAAGATGCAAAGTCTAAACGGGGGACCATCTGGATTTCCAGGTTGCCAGAAATTACGGGCCACGTTTGGAATATCCATAACGTGACCGCCGCATCCACCAAACAGGGAAATCAGGAATGGGCACATCTCTCCAACTGCAGAGCCATTGCTTTTCCTTGAAAAGTCCCAGAAGATTATTTTTAGCATCTGAAACTCATCTTTCCCTCCTAAAATTGAACTTGGTGTTGCAAAGCAATGAGTGAGTGTGTGCCTTCACCCGGAGAGCCCAAGCTCAGCCCAAATCACAAAGACGTGCCTGTGGCCTCGTAGGCAAGAAGCAAGGCCTGGCTCCGGGACTCGCCCCCGGTGGGAGTCTCACTGTGACGGGTGAGCGTGCCGCGCGGTCTGGCCTGATTGCACGCTGGTGACCGTGCCTGGCGCAGCGCACACGCTTTCTGTCCCGCGGATCCTGTCAGGGAGGAGAGCCCACGGTTTGCTCTGGGGAGACCCTCCCGGGGCGGCGGACCCACGGCCGGGGCCATCTCCGCCTTCTCCGCTTTCAGGGAGAGCCCCGGAGCCCCGTCCGTCAGGTCCCCCTAGGACTGGGAAGAGATTTGGTTGAAAGAGAAATGTGCACCGTGTGCTCGTTCTGGTGGGTTCTGCATTCTTTCCTAGTGAAGTATTGTGCGTGGAAAACCAGAATATATGGTCAGCATTCTTCCTATAAACAGAGCAATTGTACATTGTGGAGGAATGACTTCGCGATGACTGCGGGGGTTGCCATGGTTACCCTCCCCCCACCGTGCGGTCCTGCGTGCTGCCTCCATGGGACAGGGCGGCTCGGTGCCCGGCTGACTCGTGGCTCTGCGGGCACCGCTGGCTCACTCCTCCTTCTCCGGCTGGGAGCTCGCAGGAGGGGGGCTGTCACTGTGGGACCGTGTTCCTGGTGTCACATGAAGTCACGTGTGGAAGTCCAGAGCGCCAAAGGGATGGCGATGGGGCTGCCGGAGGCGATGTCTGGGACAGCGTGCCTTCAGTGGACCCCTTGGGGCTCCAGAAAACAGCTGGGAAATGAGCAGACTCTCTAGTCCCTCCCCAGAGCATCGGCTTCTCACTCCCTCCACACTGCATTCTAGAAAACTCCCCAGTCTGTGCGCATCCAGGCAGGCCTGACTTCACACACGGCATCCGCTCCCGCATCAGGGCTGCCCGAAGTGTGTACATGGAGTGATTTTCTCACTGCTCTTCAGTAGAGCCTCAGATGTTTTCCTGGAGGAATCGAAGTCTGGCTCAGGCCCACGCTGAGAATCACAGTCCAGAATCCCATATGCGCTCCGAGAAGCGGTTTGCCTTTTTCCACGGCTGATGTACGTGCAGTCAGTTCTTCCAAAACCCCCTTGAAAGGGAGCCAGTGAACAGGCAATCCCCATGACGCTCTCGTACAACTGATTAAACGCGTACTCGCCATATATATAAATATGCCACGTAGACAAGGCCTCCTCTCTCTGGGAGTTACCCACGACCCCGCGCCATTAAAGAGGACAGCGGCCCGCCTCGGGGACAAGGCTCCTGTGTTCTCTGCCCCTGCTGCTGGAGGAAGGGTCCCCAGGGCTCGGAGACAGGAGACCTCCCTAATTCCCAAGGGCTCCAAGGGGGTGTGTCAGAGCCTCTCCCAGCCTCCAGTTCCTCCTCCCACTGTGGGCAGAGACTGGTCCCCATGTCCATCCTGCCCCCTGCCCCCCCGGCTGGTCTCCCTCCACGCGGAGCAGTGACTCCAGCTAATGGGCCAGTGAGCCTGTTGGGGGCATTATTCTCCCTTTGACAGGCTGGTCCCTTGGCAAGAGGAGCCTGAGGTTACCAGGAGATGGTCATGGGTCGAAGTTGGGGCGCCCTTGCTGTGTCTCTGGGCACCTGGACTTCTGGACTAACTGGGGCCAAGCTCGCTGGTTAATCCCCGCGAGTGACCAGAGGCCGGGGCCGCTTTCCTCCTGCCCGTGGTTCTTAGACCCATGTGTTGGCCCTCTTGGAGGCAGGTTGTTGATTCGGGGTGTATGCCGTGTCCCGGGAAGGGGCCCATCCTCACCCATAAGGTGTCGCCTTCAGGCCGGGCTGGTTTCTCCAGAAGGCCCTCCCATCACTCCATCAGGCGCAGCTCTGCGCGTGGCCTGGGACGGGCTGGCGCGTCCGGTGGCTCGCTGCAGCCAGGGCCTGCTTGATTCCGGCCAGCTCTGCATTCGGACTCCTCACAACAGAGCGGGAATATTTATGCCGCAGAAACCAGCAGCTTCTCCGCAGCGGGCCTGTCGCCCATGTGGACGTGCATGGACGTGCGTGTTTCACAGTCGGCGTGCAGAGGTCAGGAGTTTCCCGGACCCCCGTGTGTGGGCTGGGGTGGAGGGCCTGGTTCGAACTCAGGTGCGTCGGACTCCAGAACCTTCTTACCTCATGGCCCCTGCACGTGCGTGGCCACACGTCCCCCCTGCTGCTGGTGGCCGGCCACTCCCGACCACGGAGGTTGATCGATCTGTTCCTCCGTAGGCCTCCTCGTCTGAGCGGTCTCTTTGGCCTCTTGGAGGAGCGTCCTCGGCAGGGTGGCCTCGGAACTTCTCGGCTTCTCGCGGATCCCCGGCCGCGGTGGGGAATCCCCATGTCTCCTGAAGCCTCGGAGGGGCAGCCCCAGAGCTTGGCGAGCGTTTCTGAATCGGGGTCCCACCTGGCCAGCGGGTGCTGCTGGGGTGCGGCCGGTGTGGAGGGAATGGGGCACGGGTCCCTTGGGGGAGCGGGGAGTGGGCTCCGGCAGGACCATTTGCCTCCAGAGTCCTTGCGGGTGGTTTGTGGGAGAAAACCTGGCCCCCAGCCCCACGCTGGGCTGAAATAAAATGACGTGTCATGTGCACACCGGCCTGGCCAGGGATGCCAAATCGAATTCCTAAAATATAACGTGATTCTTAATATTTCATAGAAAGCATTAAGGTAGTCATTTGGGAGAAAATAAATATTCTATCAGGCTCCTTTTTCCTTATTTTAGGGTACATGCTTGTTTTGGACCACGCCGCAGGGGCAGAGGGGAGCAGGTGCTCGCCCCGGGCAGGTGGGGGCCTCTGAAGGCCTTGCGTGGCTGTGGGGCCGCCGGAGTCCTCTGGCTCTCGCTGGGAGGCCGCAGGGGACCTCCCTGGACTGGCCTCCTGAGAATCGATTCTGCAGGGACTCTGGCCAATAGACGCTCTTCCTCTGCGTCTTATCGGGTGTTTGGAAACATTCACTCAGAGTGCCTGGACCAAGTTTATATTCTTTTCCCACCATTAAAAAAGAAGATTTTGTTTTCTGAAACAGATGTACTTATTCATTCATTAGAGAGGGAGGACGTGCGTGCACGAGCCAGAGGGCCAGAGGGGAGAGAATCTGAAGCAGATGCCGCACAGAGCGAGGAGCCGGACGTGGGGCTCGATCTCACTGCCCTGAGATCGTGACCTGAGCCAAAGCCAAGAGCTGGGTGTTTCCCCGACTGAACCACCCCGGTGCCACCGAGGGAAGATTTTCTGTGGAAGGACAGCAACGTCCTGAGTAGCCACGGCCTGCGGATTTGGGACCCTGCTCTTGGGCAGGGAGTCATCCTGGGGGCCTGGGAGGGAGGCCTCGTGCCTCAGCTGCCGCCACCTCCCGCCCTCATCTCACTGCCACTGGGACCTGCCTTCAGCCAGCGGCGCCTGTTGGCCGTGCCCTCAGCAAGCGTCGTGGGGCGGCTCTGGGCCGGCACTGCGGGGATGGGGGCTCCTAGAGACCCATGTGTCCCCACCCCGTGACCCCAGTTGGCCTCTCATGCCCGGGCACCGTGTAGCCGGTCCCCCAGGCAGGGAGCCCAGGGCGCACCAGCGGGTGCCAGTGTCCTCAACAGACCCCTGCTCTGTACTGCCCTGTCCTGGCTGCCGCTCCTGCGTCCCTGACGCTCCCTGCCCTTGCTTCTCGGGTGGAGGGAACGGACACTCCGCGTGACCCGCAAGGCCGCTCGCTTCTCCGGGGCAGGGCTGGCTGCTGGTTGCACCGGGTCAGGCCCTTGGCCCCGCAGGCCAGGCCCTCGTCCTGCTCGCCTGGCCCCCCTCCCGGGCCCTGAAGCTCCAGACCTTCGGGGGCATCTTCGGGCTGTCCCTGGCCAAGTTTGAGCGTGGAGGGGCCGCCGAGTGACCCGGCGACAGCCAGGTGCCCCACCCAGGTACGTTCCTCTCCATGGCCACCCTGTCTGTCCCGTTTCATTCCGGCTCCTTCGACGTGGCGGCCTCTGCCTGCCCTGGGCCGACCCTCCCTTCCCACCCCGTCCTTCCCATCCTGGGCACTCACAGCTACGTGTCTGCTCTCCTCCCGATGCCGAGGGGCCCTGCCCATCCTTGCCCCGCAGGAGCTTCCGTGTCACCTGTGGTGCGACGGCACAGGTGTGACTTTGGGACAATCCTGGTGCTCACAAGCGGTGGCCTCCCGGACAGTGTCAGGAGCCCCACTTGCTCCTCCAGGAAGCAGGGCTATGTGGACTAGCCACGTCTGTGATGGGCCGGGGTGGGCGGGCAGACCCATGTGTCCTTGGCGGTCCATTTTCGGTGAGGCGTCTCCAGGTCCCCCTCTCACGTCCTCCATGAGGCCAGCGTGACAGTGACCTTCATGTTGGAGGCGAGGCCTCTGTGACCTAGAGGAGTCTCGCTCCCTACGGTGGTAGGATCCGCGTCGGCCTGGGGGTGAACGTGGGGCCGGCTGTCCGGGGAGACCCCAGAGGTCCTGCGAGCCTCCCCGCAGGAGCCGTCGGGCAGGCGGGCTGGGCGGGCGCTGCGTGGCGCGTCCCCCCCAGGCCCCAACGGCCCGCAGTCAGGAGCCGCGGCTCCCCGGGCAGTGAGCGCGCGTGCAGCTTCCCGCCAGCCCGGCCTGGTTGGCTCCCATAGGACACATCCGCCCTTATTTAGGCCTGGAACGTTCTTTCTCATACGTATGGCCTTTTCTACGTAAGAGGCTTATCTCATTCATCCTTCGATGCCCACAAGACTTGGCACAGACTAGGGACACAGGAAGAGCGTTTCTGTGGTCGATTTACCCCCCCTTATGACTGGGAGCTGAGGCGACAGGGGCACAGCTGGCGCTGAGCTGCTAGGGGACTGAGCTTCGTGTCCGACGTGCTGGTAGGCCGGCGAGTCCACCCTGCCCTCCGTCTCGGGGAGCGCGGAGATGGACCCAGAGGTCTGCGCGTCTTCCTCGGACCTGTCCCCCAGTGGCCAGTGGCTTCTCTGGGGTCCCGCGCCGCCTCCCCCCTCCCACTCCTGATGCCGCAGGGAAGAGCTCTAAGTCAGCTTCTTTCTGGGGTGATTAAACAAATCGCTCTATTACTAGTTTGAGTCACAGTCTAAAAATGTGCTCATGGCATAGTTGTGGCCACTGAGCCTGGTTTGGTGGGACCAGCCCCAGCCTACTGAGCCCGGACTTTGTGCAGAGGACAGCCCTTTTCCCAGCACACTGGGCCGCCAGCGCCTTCCTGCCCACTCACCACCCTCTGCTGTTCCTGCCCCACCTTTAGCTGTGGGGTTTGGCCCGAGACCCTGGCAGAAGGGGGACGGAGGGAGGAAGCCATCTGGAGAGGAATCAGTGCTCAGACGAGAAAGGAAATTGCCCTGAGTGATTCAAATGACAAGCAGAAGGGGAACCTGGACGGCCAAGTTCAATAGAAGGGGGTGTGGGGGAGGAGCTGGGGTCCGCGCCTGGCCGGGCTCTGGGTCCTCCAGCCCTGGTCATGCAGTGCCCTGCTCTGCGGACCCTGGAGGGCCGAGGGTAGGGCCTGAGGGGCGCAGTAAGGATCCTGGCCGGCAGGAGTCTCATGTCTTTGGCCTCCTGGGATCAGCGGGCTGGGCAGACGTGGACGGGAACCCTGGAGCTGGGGAGGGTCAGCAGCCGAAGGGGGTGGGCGAGGGGAATGTGACGAGGGAGCTGCTCCATGCCATCCGCTCACAGCGACCTCGGCCGGTGGGTGTCGCCACAGATGGACCACCGGCGGCACACTGCTGCCTCTCCAGGCGTGGCAAGCCCCCGCTCTTCCCAGGAATCCTCTGGGTCCTGGCATCGTCTGCCCTAGCAGAGGGGAGACCAGGGCCCCCACCCTGCCCTGCCCATCTTGCCCATGTGCCCTGGGGCCAGCCCTGCCCAGACCACGGCTTCCCCGAGGTCCTTGCTGCTGGTCAGGGCCCACTGGCCACGCCTCGAGAGTTTGCTGAATGTTCGGAAGAACAGACTCTGAGCTTAGGAAGCTCTGTCTTTTGGATTCTGATTTTCCAGAGCCCTTTTGCAGCGTTTGCTCTTGGGCAAGTGGAAGTGACCAGCTGGGGGCTGGGAGTGGCGAGTCCAGCTGGCAGAGAGGTTGACACGTCCCACCTGCAGTCCGTGGCCCGGCCCGTGGCCTTCCTGGGCTCTCAGCTCAGTCCTGGGCCTTGCAACCTCCGTGGGGCCCCCGGCATGTGCAGACTGGATGGCATAGGTCACCGGCATAGGACCCTCCAGCGTCTCCTCCTGGTTCTAGAGTGCTTTCCCTGTTCTCAGGGCCTGGGTACCTGCCTTTGGTTTGGGTCTTGCCCCCGGGGGCCACCCTGATGACCCCAGGGCAGGGCGTCGCCCCGGCCTGGATCCTCGCCCAGCCCCGAACCTAACAGATACTTCTCGGGCGCCTGCCGCACGCCACCGTGCAGTGCATGTCCTCGTGGGGCCCGGGCGAGGAGAGCCAGGGCCCCTGGGTTCCCTTCTGCCCTGTGCACAGCTCCTCCCGAACTCCCGCCTCCTCGGCACCCCTGCTGGCATGTTCTTAGATGTTCAGGGAACCCCTCGAAGCGTGGCCACGATGACGAAGATGGCGGGACTCGCTGGGCAGACACAGAGGCACAGCCTGTGTCCTTCTCCTGTAACATGCTGGCTTTCTGCAACCTCTTCCTGGGGGACCCCAGCTCATCCAAGGGCACCGTCAGAGCCTTTGGGGGCTCGTGGGGGCTCTGGAAGGTTCTAGGCCCCTTGTCCTTAAAGGACAGCGTGCACGCGGCAAACACGCTTGGTGAGGACAGTGGTGCTTTGTTGGTCCGGACACTTGCCTGGCTTCACTGTGCTGTGTTCCTGTGTTGGAGAACGGTCTGTGTTCTGCACACATGCTTGCTGAAGCCGTTCCAGGCAGATGGGGGCATGGGAGGCAGAGGAGGGTCGGAGGGGCCTTTCATTTCCCTATGAATACAGAGTGTCCTGGCAAGGAGGGGCACCCCCGTGCTTGAGGGGCGCGGAAGGGAGGGCAGGCGGTGCCCCCCGACAGACAGCCTTGAGTGGAGACCTGCAGGCCTGGCGGAGAGGGTCAGGTGCAGGGCCCGGGCGGGCACATCAGGGGACCCAGGGAGAGGTTTGGGACTCAGGTGAGCATGCAGAGGGGCGGAGAAGGTCTGAGGATGCCAGCTGGGGCGTGAGAGCGAGAGCGGCCTGGGCTCAGCCTGTAGGCAGGTGGGGGCCCGACGGAGATGTGAGCGGGTGGCCGGCCTGACTGCCGCCCAGCTGCCAGGGTCAGGGTCATCACTCATCCGTGACGGCAGCCGCCTCCTGCCCTGCCCGGTGTTGCCTGCCGTTCAGCCACCCTGGGGCCCGTGGAGACCGGAAGCAGCTCCCCTCACGATGGCCACCACGGTCCTCTGCCTTGGGGAGCCATCTGTGAGGAGGAGCGTCCCCTGGGCGGGGCCCTGGACTGTGCCCAGCAGGTCCCCGCCCGACCCGCAGTCAGCAGACAAACCCTGGAGGTGACAGATGCCCCGGGAGTCCAGGCGGCCTCCTTCTGTGGCCAGGGCGGACATCACGGATCCCTGATGGCTCATTCCCACCCACACCCCCCTCCTGCCAGCCCCTGGAGCCACCCTGGTGGCAAGTGAGGGGACATCCGCTGCCTGTCCTGGCTGTGCATCCGCCATGGCCCCGGCTTTGCTGGGATAGTACTCCGTGAGTGTAGCACGCATGACGTGTGACCTTGGTCTCCGAGGACAAGCTGTGGAATGTGTGCTCTGGGGCAGGATCAGAGCATCGCCTGAGCCAGGAGCGGAGGTCTGGGATCTGGGCATCTGGAGAGCAGACGAGAGGTTGAGCTCATTCCCACGCTGGGCCAGCAGCTCCCCACGAGGCCAGGGGAGTGGGGTGGGCGGGGGTCTAGAATTACCCAGAGGAGGCCAGAAGGCCAGTGGCCCTCAGGCAGGGAGTCCGACCATGGGAGCTCCCACACGGGGCGTGGGTTCTCGGGTGCTCTGGGTACAAGAATGCTGGGGCCTCGGGAAGGCTTCTCAGGTGTGTTGTGTGCAGAGGACAACAGAGACACGCTGTCCATCCCACTCCCCACAACTGTGCTGTGTGGCCTTGGGCAGGTGGCTTGCCCTCTCTGGGCCACTGTTCCCCATTAGGAATCTGCCATGTTTCTTGGTTCTTCCCTCAACGTGCTTCCAGTCTCACAAGGTAAACCAGAAGTCTGGGCAAGCAGGATGGTTGCTGTGGGCCAGGGAGCCTGGGAGGTTCAGGGATAAGCCCGGCAGAGTCCACGCTCTCTGGGGGTCCTGCCCACCCACCTGAATGGGTCAGTGTCCTCACACCGTCAGGTGCCAGGGGCAGGGGGTGGGGTAGAGGGTTCGGAGATGGTGGGGGGTAGAGGGCCGGGGGCCAAGCAACACCGTCCCAGGAATAGCTGCTGTGCACTCACCGCTACCTCGGCCTTGTCACGTCTTCCCAACAGATTAGGTGGCTTCTGCCACCCCACTTTATAGATGAGGAAACTGAGGCCTGCAATGGGGCCATGGCTTCCTTCCCAAGGTTGCACAGCCGGTGAGGGGCAGAGCCCTTCTGAATCCAGGTTTGCATAAGCCCAGCATGCCCTGGTGCTTTACCACTGGGCCTAATATTCGGGGGCTCCTGGGGGCTGGAACCGGGGAAGGGGTATCTCACTGACGGCGGCTGGACGTGAGATGCAGGGAGAGGGTGTGCGCTAATGGGGCTTCCAGCCCTGAACCACGTCAGCCCTGTGGCTGCAGAGACTCTGGTCCAGATGGCCTGGCAGTTTCTATACATTATGTGTCTGTCTGAGATATGTGGCCTGCAAGGAAACAGATTTACCCCAGAACGCTGGGGGCTCAGGAATCCCCCTGGGGGACAATGTTCTCATGGGCAGGAAGTGAGCCGGAGCCGGGCTCTGCTCCTCACGCACCCTGACGAGGAGGTCCCCAGCCCAGCCCGCCTTCTGCACCGCCACTTGGCTCACAGATGTGAGCAGAAGACAGAACGAGGCGGAGTCTGTCAAAGGCTAGGTTCTTCTCTCTAGTCCCCCAAGCTCACGGGCTGTCGTAGTGCAGGCTGGTCCTTAGCCGCCTCATGCGGTCTGGCCGCTTGTGCGTTTGTCTAAGATGCATTTCTTCCCTGTGCCGCTTTCCTGGGTGAGGGTGGCGGTTTCACAGGCCTTTGTGTGATCTGCAAGAACATACTAAGAAAGGCTAAAGGTCACAAAGGTTTTACAATGGCCCCGCCATGTGTCTCCTCTGCCTGGATCGGTGGGGGGCAGCCGGTGGGTGAGCGGCACGCCCTCCCTCCACCGCTCAGAGCCGCATGACGGGGCAACCGGAAGCCCTCCGACCTTGGGCTCCCGCGCCCGTACAGTTGTGGGGCAGTGATGGTCTGAGCCTGGGCCGCCCGCGGTGGGAGCTGCTGGCTGGCCCGAGGCCACGTTCACAGGCTGCGTCCACCTGTCCAGAACCTGATGTGGCTCGGTCAGGACTGACCCCGTGGGCTGTAGCTTTGGGTCAAGCCTCCCACAGGGGACCTCGGTGATGGTGGCAGACCGTGAGATCCAGAGACGGAGCCCACCTGGGAACAGGACAGGACCCGTGGAGACTGCAGTCCCAAGATTCTGGGGAGGGCCTCCTGGGGGGCCGAGGGGCGCAGGAGCCAGCAAAGGGGGCTTAGCACGGTGACCTCGATAATAGCAAAAGCGTGTTCAGTAGCAGCTCGGACAGACCCCGTTCTAGCGCCTGTCAGGTGCCCTCTCACGTGCTCCCGTGCCAAGCCCCCAGTGAGTGGTGGTGGTGCCCTCACTTTGAGGTTGGAGGAGGTGAGACCGCAGAGCACGGAAGCCCCTCAGCCCGGGTGCACGTCTGCCAGGTCTGAACCCCAGGCCATTGGGCTCCCGTGTCCCTGACCGGTGTCTGGTTCATGGGGGACTTCGGATCCTTTTGTTTTGTTTTGTGAGACGTACGTGTTGAAGTTCATCTCTTTTTGCATATAAATGACTGATGCTCACAGCACCGATTCTTGGAAAGGTTGGGCACTCATCATTGACTCATCTGTATTTTGTGGTCAGAAGCCAGATGGGAGCACTGGAGAGCACAGAACTACTTAAGTGTAACTCTGACGAAGGACGCAGGACCTGTGGGTGGCAGAGTACGAAACAGAGGTGAGAAATGGGGAGAGCTCACTATATGGAGAGAAAAGACAAGCCACAGATAGTGAAGAGTGTTGGAACCTTACAGCCAATAAAGGCCTCATCTCCAGGGGGTCCCGAGAACTCCCACACCTCCCCAAGAAGACAACCTGAGCCGAAATCGGGTGCGAGACCGGGACAGACACTTGGTGGGAGAAGACGCCTGCCAAATACGCCCCACGCCCTCTGTCAGCGGAGACTTCGTTCAGGCCACAGCGAGGCACCACTGCACACCTCTTTGAAAGGCTACAATCCAAAACGCTGACAACACCAAGTGCCAGCGAGGACATGAGCAGCAGGAACTGTCCCGCCGCTGCGGAAGACAGCGGGTTCCTCTTCCCAGGTGACCGGCACTCCCACTCCTGTGTAGTTGCCTGAGTGGATTGAAAGCTCACATTCACGCAGAAGCCTGCCCGTGAGTGTTTACGCAGCCGTCCGCAGCAGCCCCAGACCGGGAAGCAGCCACGTGGTCCACCGGGGGGGGGGGGGGGACACCAACCCCGATGCCACCCGATAACGGGCTGTCGTCGGGCAGTGGGCAGGAGGGCGCTGTTGATTCACACCACATCCCGGTGAGTCTAAATGCGTCCCGCTCAGGGAAGGAAGCCAGACCAGAGAGGCTGCATTTTGTCAGATTCCACTGACATGACATTCTGGAAAAGGCCAGACTGCAGAGATAGGAAACAGATCAGTGGTTGGCAGGGGCTGGGGTGGGGGAGGCAGCCGACCTCGAGGGAGAGACTCGGGTGCGCTTCGGGGGGTGGAATGGACGTGCACGGCCCTGGAAAGGTGGACACCATGCCCCCCTTCTGTCAGTCCCCACACGCCTTTACTTCTCTGGGAGGGAACCTTGTGTGTGAAGTTTAAAAACAGTCTCCTGAAAGGTGAGGGATCCTTGATGGGGGAGGGGGAGCCTAACCGTATCACAGATGCGTGCTAGAACCTTCTGAAGGGAGCGGGGGGAAGGGTCTGACCTAAATAGCTAGAAAGTCGGCAACTGTAGGGACCGAGGGGCCGAGGGCAGACGCCGCGCTCGCTGGTGAGGCTGGAGTGCCGTGTGTCCGCACCGGGAGTGAGCGAGCCGGTGACCCTGGTGGGCAGAGGAGCCCGGCTTCTCCTGGGGGAGAGGGCTGCAGACGAGTGAGCGGAAGGGGCCGCGGCGAAGGGCGCGGTGCTGAACCGAAGCTGGGCCGTCGATACGAACTTGTGTTAGTGCAGCGCACACGGGGACGGGCACAGACCTGATGGTGGACGTGTGCGTACACACATGCGTGTACGAGGGTGCATCCCCTGGCTCTGTGAGCCGAGGAGTCGGGGCGCAGCCTCGGTCTGTCTCACCGGCCGCAGCGAGAGGAGCCAGGGCTTGGGCGGGGCAGGGGGACGTGAGCCGAGCCTGGAGCATCCTGCTGGGCCAGAAGGTAAGGACACTCGCACAAAACAGAAGGGGGGGCTGTGCCACAAGGACACAGGGGCCAACCCGAAAGAGCCGCTGGTGGCCAAACCTGGACCAATTTGAGCCATAAGATAAATGATTTAGAATTGGAGTCTAACCCGAAATGTAAAGTAAATATCAACGATTCCCTACTGATACATCTAAGTGGCTGAAACGATACATGGGGAGATGAATCTCCCGCAGAGAAGAATCCCCAGTAATTTCAGTAGATGCTCCTGTCTTCCTGCCGCTGCCCCGCCGCCACCCGCCTGCAGTGTGGGCCGCATGGAGGGAAGACGGTCTGGAAAGGGAACGGGCAGGGGGAGCGGGGCGCCAGCCCCGGTGACAGCCACGGTGGCGGCATGCAGCCCTGAAACCATGTGACAAGGACACCACCTCGCCTGTGGTCTCCCTCCCAAACCCCACCACGTGCCCGCCAGGCCTCGAGGGAGGGGGACTCTCGAAGCTCCCTGACCAGGCCTCCCCGAAGCTGCCACATTCATCAGAAGCGAGGGGGCGCTGGGAAGTGGTCACAGACGGAGGACACTGGGGCGGCGTGGGCAGAGGACGGACACTCGGGCACAGCGCCGAACTGAGCACGAGGCATAGCGTGTCCTTAACAGCCCCCTGGCGCCGTCTTGACAAACGGATGGGGTAGTGAATGGGAGATGCTCCCCGCGGGGGCCCCGGGGAGCCAGGCCTCCCGGAACGCTCTGTACTGTCTTTGCCACTTTTCTGGAAGTTCGGAACTGCTCTAAAACTTAAAGTGCATCCTTGCAAAGCACTCAGGCATACCTGTGTGTCTGTGTCTCTGTCTCGCTCCATTATTCCCTGACTCTACCCCTTTGCCATCACATGGGCTCGGGCTCTGTACTGGACCCTGAAACTGAGCAGGTGAGTGTCTCAGGAGGGCAGGGCCTGGGACGGCTTCTAGGCACCCAGGACACATGATGCTGGGCCCGGCACAGACCCGCGCTTCTACGTGTGGGCTCTGCACACAGATTACCCAGGCCTGACCCCCAGCTGTGCCATTTGTTAGCTGTGTGACCTTGGGTAACTTACTTAACCTCTCTGGGGCCTGGTGTTTCTGCCTGTCAAATGGGTCAAGTACTGTACCTCCCTCAAGATGCCGCCTGCAGGTTCAATGAGCTGACACGATAGNACAGGTTCAATGAGCTAACACGATAGAAATACCAAGGATGGCACCGGGCACATGTGGCGAAGGGCTCTGGGACGCACCAGCTTTCACTTCGAGGTTGACAGGGACACAGGTGTTGTCGGAGGAGTGAACAAACACTCGGCAGCATGTGACTGACTCCTGCTGCCGCAGAANCCTGCTGCAGAACCACTGCTCATGGGGTCTGGCATCGAGCGGGGAGCTCCAGGGAGCGTGCCCGTCGGGTGCACCTGGACGGCGGCTCTCGTCCCGTGCACGTCTCACGGGACTGTGGAAGGCGGGGGCAGAGGGTTGCAGAGGGTTCCCAGCTCTGCCTCCTCATTAGAGAAGAAGGACAGGTACTTTTATCTCTTTCCCATCGTTGCAGTGACTGTTAGGAGTAATGGGAATAAAAATAGAACAGCACAGGGAAGGGGCACAGGAGGGCTGCCAGGCTTCTGGATGCAAGAGAGGGTCGTGCTTGGTGCGGCTTCCCATTCCTGGCACCCTTGGAGTTGGCCTGATCCTGCTCTAGGACACCAGGATCAGCGAGACATCATGATGGGGCCGCTGGATGGACGAGAAGAAAAAGGCTATCTGTAAGCAGTGTTGGCCAGAACGCCCAGCTCCAGGAGCACCTAGCTCCGCGGTGGAGGCTGTGATCCGGTGGAACTGCTGGCGCACCTGCCCTGTGAGCCGGACCCCCCACGCCTGGAACTGCGCCCTGGGAGCCAGTGCTCCTGCGCACCGGGGGGTCAGTGCCTGAGCTCGGCCGGAGCCTAGATGCCCAACCGGAGAGTGTGGTGGATTCACGCAGCGAAACGCCCTACAGCAGAACAGGACCCACAAAGCCACACACGGGCGCGCACGAGAAAACTGAACTCGGTGAAACAACACAGAAAACTCTAAAAACAGAGCTCGGAGGAGGGAAAGGCCCAGTCATAAAAGAACGCTTACCATGTGATTCCATTTATGTAACGTTAAAACACAGACAGAACTGCACTGTGTTGTTAGGGCCGTGTAATTAGATAGTAAACCTAGGAGGGAAACAAGGAAGCAATGGCCACAGGCGTCAGGGCGGTGGTTACCCCCCGACGGGTGCAGCGGCTGCTCGGCGGGCACGGGGGAGGCGTCTGCGTCTTGACCTGGGTGGGGGACAGACAGGCGCTCTCTTGCAGCTAGTGTCTCACAATTAGAGTACTTTAAGAAGTTACGATGTATGAGAGGACCGAGGCCGCGTGAGTGCTCTTGAACGAATGTCCTAGAAAATAGTAGAGACCCTGGAGCCGCTCTCCAGAATGTGTCCCGGTGCAGTAGGCGTGGGATCTCTGGAGTGGACGGAAGAGACTCAGCACTGGTGCTGCGGCTTCGTGTCAGCAGGGCCTCCAGCAAGGCCCTGGACCTCTCGGAATCTCAGTTTGCCCATCCATAAAAGGGGAACGAAAATATGTACCAGGCCAAACAGTTGAAAGGACTGTACCTTGCCCAGCGCCTGGCGCAAACCAAACCCCAGCAGCAGCACTGATTAGCGGTGATGTTGGATTTTGACAACTGCGTGGGGTTACTGGATCCACGGATGGCCACCACCTGTTCCTTCCTTCCTGTATGTTGATCTCACCTGCCCGTTAAGAATAGATTCTGCTCCCCTTGAACCTGGGCTGGCACTGGTGAGCACGATGGCCAGTAGTAGCTGGCAAAAGTGATATCGAGGAACTTCTGAGTTCCTGCGGGAGGTGAGGCCGGAGGCTCGCTGGGGCAGGGTAACCCATCGCTGCAGAGTTGCTCCCTGGCTCATGTATACCTAGGTCCTTGGGTGCATCGGGAGCCTGGGGAAGGTATTCATGGAAGTAGGAATGTTTCTGCCAAGCGAGAAGCCTGAGAGATGCCACAGCTGCCGGGCATGTTCTTAATTAGTCCCCTGTGTATTTCCTGAGCACAGGCTCCGTGCCGGGCTGCTGTGGCATGCGGGAGGTTGGGGGGGGGGGCCCGTCCCTGTGACTGAGGGTTGTACTCCGTGGAAGGTAAGCTCCACAGGCACAGGTTGAGGGCAGGCCTCAGGCCAGGTCAGGGAGGAGCCGCACAATGGCCACTGTCCCGGGAGCCCCATCAGTGAGAGGGGCATAGGGGCCAACGGGGTGTGAACTCGCAGCACGCTGCCTCCGCGTTTGCCAGCCTTGACTGGGGTCAGGATGAACGAAATCCCCCCAGCCGAGCCCACTTGCCACGTACATTAGTATACTCTTTCCAGAAGGAAATTCGATACATCTTCCCAAACTCAGAATGCTGGGTCGTACGACCTGGAAAGCCCGCTTCTAGAGCTTCATGCTATGGCTGTCCTGTCACTCACCACCCAAGAGCCTTGCATAGAAGTATCCGCTGCAGTGTTGTTTATGACCGAAAGCCCCCCAGCTGAATGCCCATTGGTAGGGAGCTGCTTCGGTAAGTGCTGGTGCCTCCCCAGAATGAAATGCGGACAGCTGGGAAGAAAGGAGGAGGCAGTGCCCCAGGCTCATGGATGGGAAGACTCAGTATCCTAAAGACAACATGTGTCCCGACTTACCTGATGTTTTCATTCAACAGAATCCCAACAGTCTCTGCAAGGTCTGCGTTTGGTTCTGGTGACCCTGATGAGCTGCTTCTTCGGTGTGTGTGGCTGAGCATGGGCCAGGGCAGGACTGTCACCAAAACGCATTTGAAGAACAAGATGGGGATCCTTTTCCTTGGATCCTTGGAAGAAGCTGTGGCAGAAGCAGGGACAGAGGATCAGGTGAGCGGCCAGCTGGCGCAGGAGGCTGGCCACGCGGCAGGGGCAGAGACTGGTCAATGTGGCTAATGTGGCTCGGAGTCAGTATACGAGATAGACTGGCCTCTGACATTGTGTCACTCTCCTGAGATCTGTCCCCGATGGCGGGAGATGCCACCTGATGAGCACAACCTTAGCATCTCTAGGAGAGGAGAAAACGGAGGAAGTGTTGGTTACGACCTCAGTGTGGGAGAAGATTTCTTACCTGAGATGGAAAAGGGCGCACAGACCAGGAAAATATTCCTAAATCTGCTGGTATTTACAGTTTGAAACCCCCGATGAAGGAGCCCTGGGGCAGGATGAAAAGCCCAGCCACAGAGCAGCAGAGGACACTTACCAACGTACACGCGGTAGTGGGTTCGTGCCCAAGATGCACACGGACTCTCCATGTGTCAGTAAGAGCACGACTCCCTCCCTCAAACAAGCAGGGAAATGGGCGACATGTATGAACAGGAAAGTCCCAGCAGGGGAAATTAAAAAAAAAAAATTCATGAAAAGAAGCACGACCTTCGTATGAGGCTGAACCCCATGAAATTGCCATGTCCAGTCAGTGCCCAGGACCGAATGTTGCCACCGCCCCCGCCTTGGTCCCATCACAGGAATGGGGCAGGTGTGAGTTCCAGGTCAGCGGTCATTATGCGTAGCCTGACACACTGCCTTTTGCTGAGGATGGGGCATGGCAGGGGCGTTGGTGCTCTGCCCTGTCACAGGGCTGCGTGTGGTAGACACCGTGCAGGCAGTTTGGTGTCTAGTCCACACCCACCCTCAGGTCCTTCTGGGAGAAGCCACTGTGCAGCATTTCAGACAGTCATGCGTAGAGTCCCCATGCGATGCAGCATTCCACTCCTGAAGTGAAGACGTCCCTTCCTGTAAACTCGTGTCTGCGCGTACTCACGGTGGCATTGCCTCTAGGAGCCCGGAGCTGGAAACCACTTGTGCTCCCATCAGCCGATGAGTAAGGATGGCCACGTGCCACGGCCACACGCTGGAGTGTCACTCTGCTGTAAAAAGGGATGGAGCTTGATGGAGTCCCAATAGTTCCATTCCTTTTTACGGCTGACTAATATACCAGCATGGAGGTTCCTCAAGAAGTTGAAAATAGAGCTGCCCTACGACCCAGCAATCACATTCCTGGGTATTTACCCTAAAGATACAAATGTAGTGATCCTAGGGCACGTGCGCCTGAATGTTTCTAGCAGCAATGTCCACACTAGCCAAACTATGGCAAGAACCTAGATGCCCATCAACAGATGAATGGATAAAGATGTGGTATATATATATACAATGGAATACTATGTAGCCATCAAAAGAAATGAAATCTTGCCA
>LNAC01000338.1:20897-114552 GCA_002007465.1 Ailurus styani
TTTTCATGCTTTCAATGGACACTGAAAGAAAGCTGCAAAGAGCAATCTTTATATCAGACAAACTGGATTTTAAACCAAAGGCTGTAATAAGAGATGAAGAAGGACAGTATATCATAATAAAAGGGTCTATCCCACTAGAAGATCCAACAATTGTAAATATGTATGCCCCTTGGGAGCAGTCAACTATATAAGCCTATTAATAACAAAATTAAAGAAACACATTGATAATAGTACAAGAATAGTAGGGGACATTAACCCCCTACCTACAGCAATGGACAGATCATCTAAGCAGAAGATCAACAAAGAAACAAGGGCTTTGAATGAATGACACACTGCACCAGATGGCCTTCACAGACATATTCGGAGCATTTCATCCTACAGCAACAGAATACACAGTCTTCTCAAGTGCCCATGGAACATTCTCCAGAAGAGATCACACAATGGGTCACAAATCAGGCCTCAACTGGTACAAAAAGAGTGAGATCATACCATGCGTGTTTTCAGATCAAGGCTTTAAAACATGAACTCAATCACAAGAGGGAAGTTGGAAGAATACAAATACATGGAGGTTAAAGAACATCCTACTAAAAAATGAATGGGTCAACCAGGAAATTAAGGAAGAATTAAAATAAATACATGGAAACAAGTGAAAATGAAAACACAACAGTTCAGAACGTTTGGGATGCACCAACGGCAGTTATATGGTATATAACAATACAAGCCTTTCACAAGAAACAAGGAAAAGTCTCAAATACACAAGCTAACCTTACACCTAAAGGAGCTGGAAAAAGAACAGCAAATTAAGCCTAAATCCAGCAGAATAGGAGCAATAATAAAGATTAGAGCAGAAATCAATGATAAAGAAATTATAAAAAATAAAACAAATAGTAGAACAGATCACAAGTAAACTAGGAGCTGGTTCTCTGAAAGAATTAATAAGATCAATAATCCCCTAGCCAGATTTACCAAAAAGGAAAGAGAAAGGACCCAAATAAACAAAACCATGAATGAAAGAGGAGAAATCACAACCAACACCAAAGAAATACAAAAGATTACAAATGAATATTATGAGTAATTGTATGGTAACAAACTAGGCAATCAGGAAGAAATGGACACATTCCTAGAAACATATAATCTGCCAAAATTGAAACAAAAAGAAATAGAAAACCTGGGATGCCTGAATGGCTCAGTCAGTTCGGCGTCTGCCTTCAGCTCAGGTCATGATCCTGGGGTGCTTGGATTGAGTCCTGCATCGGGCTCCTTGCTCAGCAGGGAGCCTACTTTTCCCTCTGCCTCTCCCTCTGCCTGCCTCTCCCCTTGCTTGTGCCTGGCACTCACCCTCTCTCTGACAAATAAATAAAATCTCTCACTTCTTTTTTTTTTTTAAGTAATAGAAAACCTGAACAGACCCATAACCAGCAAACAAATTGAAGCGGTAATCAAAAACCTCCCAAAAAACAAGAGCCAGGGCCAGATGGCCTCCCAGAGGAATTCTACCAAACATTTAAAGAAGAATTATTTCCTATTCTTCTGAAGCTGTTTCAAAAAATCGAAATGGAAGGAAAACTTCCAAACTCATTCTATGAGGCCAGCATTACCTTGATCCCAAGGATAGACAAAAACCCCACCGAAAAGGAGAATTATAGAGTAATATCCCTGATAAACATTGATGCCAAAATTCTCACCAAGATAGTAGCTAATAGGATCTAAGAGTACATTAAAAGGATTATTCATCACGACCAAGTTGGATTTATTCCTGGGCTGCAGGGTGGCTCAACATTTATTGACTTTCAACAATAGCTTTATTGATATATAACTCACACTGGAAAGCCACATCACAGAAGAATAAAATCAGACCTCATTTTCTTAAACCACACACAAGAATAGACTCAAAATAGATTACAGACCTAAATGTGAGACAGGAATCCATCAAAATCCTAGAGAAGAACACAGGCAGCAACCTCTCTGACCTCGGCTGCAGGAACTTCTCATTTGACACGCCTTAAAAGGCAAGGGAAATAAAAGCAAAAGTGAACTACTTGGACTTCGTCAAGACAAAAACTTTTGCACAGCCAAGAAAACAGTCAACAAAACTAAAAGGCAACCTACAGAATGGGAGAAGATATTTACAAATGACATATCAGAGAAAGGGCCAGTATCTAAAATCTATAAAGAACTTCTCAAACTCAACACCCAAAAAACCAAAAATCCAGTCAAGAAATGGGCAGGAGACATAAATAGACATTCCTCCAAGGAAGATACAGAAATGGCTAACAGACACGTGAAAAAATGCTCAACATCACTCAACATCAAGGAAATACAAATCAAAACGACGATGAGATACCACCTCACACCAGTCAGAATGGCTAAAATGAACAACTCAGGGAACAACAGATGTTGGCGAGGAAGTGGAGAAAGGGGAACCCTCTAACACTGTTGGTGGGAATACAAACTGGTACAGGTATTCTGGAAAACTGTATGGAGATTCCTCAAAAAATTAAACATAGAGCTACCCTATGACCCAGCAATTGCACTAGTAGGTATTTATCCAAAGGATACAAATGTAGTGATCTCAAGGGGCACATGAACGCCAATGTTTATAGTACTGATGTCCACAATAACCAAAGTATGGAAAGAGCCCAGATGTCCTTCCACAGGTGAATGGATAAAGAATATGTTGGGTATATGTGTATGTGTGTGTGTGTGTGTGTGCAATGGAATATTACTCAGTCATCAGAAAGAATGAAATCCTGCCATTTGCAATGACTTGGATAAATTAGCGTGTATTATGCTAAGTGAAGTAAGACAGTCAGAGAAAGACAAATACCATATTATTTCACTCACATGTGGGATCAAAGAAACAAAACATATAAACACAGGGGAAGGGGAGGAAAAATTAAATTATATGTAAACAGAGAGGGAGACAAACCATAAGAGACTCTTAACCATAGGAATCCAACTGAGGGTTGCTGGAGTGGAGATAGGTGGCGCGGTTGGGGCAGGGATGGGGTAACTGGGTGATGGCCACTAATGAGGGCACTCGATGGAATGAACGCTGGGTGTTATATGCAACTGATGGATCTCTAAATTCTACCTCTGGAACAAATAAACACTATATGTTAATTAAATTGCATTTAAATAAAAAATTTTTTAAAATACATAAAATCATAGAATATTTGTCCCTTTGTGTCTGGCTCAGCTATTCTCTTATTAATAATTCAGGGTAAAATACATTTCTGTTTTATGCATGTCATGTGTTTGTGCTGTGATTCAAAGTTAAGCATTTCAGAAAAGAAAACAGTAGTGATGCAAAGTGGAACAAGAATATTTATACACTCCTCCAAAGGGTTTCAGTATGAAACAGAAGAGAAACTGGATGTGACTGGAGAGTGATAGGGCTGAGAAGGATGGTTTCATAAATGTGTGAGATATTACAGCATATAACGAGACAGGATCTAATGGACATTTAAGATGTTTAAGATGGAAAAGGGAGAAGGGACAACTGGAAGAGCAAACGAAGTCCATGAGAAATTGAAAGGGAAGGAGACTCCACATACAAGCAGAGGGACTGGCTGTAGATCGGGGCGTGGACAACTTATCCACCATAGTAGGAGGAAAATCTAGATACAGGTGGGCTCAGCCGGCACCTACATGTGGAAGTACTCTTTGGATTGCTTCTATTTTTCTCAGCCAAAGGTGGGGCCAGAAGAAATAAGGAGACTGAGCTGCTGGCTGAATGTAGGAAGAGGTACATATTGAGATCACAAATGTGCCATTAGTCAGCATGGTAGTGGGTTTTCCTGAAGACATTTTTAGCCATTTGGGGCAGGCATCAAGCAAGTACAAACAAATAACACACAAGACATGAGACATCACAGCACTCATAAGCTGGGACTCATGTATTCACTTGATAAATAATTCTTGTTCATCTACTTCAGGACAAGTGCTCTTCTAGACCTGAGGCTATAAAGATGAACAGACAGAGGTGGTCACTGAACACATGGAGGCCGTATTCTAACACAGCAGAGACTTTCAGGATACCTTGTTTACAACAGGCATAATCTTAGCATACCACTATGTCAGGGCCATCCTTTGAAGGGTGTGGGCCTGGACTCACCCACCAACTTTCCCATGATACTCACGCATAAGGGGAGGCCGCTCTATTGGCATCCCCATGCACATGTTTGGACAGTGTTATAAACAGAACTTGAGAAACCGAACTTTGATGATGTTAAAACATAAGGGTATTGACCCTTGCCCCAAGAGTCACCAGCCCACTCGGGTCTATCTTGTGGCACAGGGCTGCCACTCCATTTGCCTTATCTAACCGACTGGCCTGTGAGATATGCTTATCACTATAATGCCATCCAGGGATAAAGAACAAACTGAGTTATGATGTCCGTGTGTTACGGAGCAAGAGTTTTAAAGGAGGGGAAGTGAGCAACAGAGTGTGTCCTCCAAAGATGTCTAAGCCCCCTGGTCTGGAATGCTTGGCGTTAGCCAAGCAACGGACAACAGGAGGGGCGGGGGTGGGGCATTCCGTGTGGCACAGTTGAGAAGGGATGGAGGTTTTGTTTCCACTCTCCAGGCAGGGTCTTGCACTTTAGCATTTGCAGTCCTCCCTGATTACATCAGTCTGTGATGTCAAAAAGACCTTAGCCAGGGAGCACTGAAGCTGATGCTGTGGAAGGAAGTCACATAGAAAGGACACTATCTGAAGGATAACAGACCAGAAAGACTGGAAAGGACACAGCCAGAGGCTGTGCCTCTCACAGGTGGGCCGTAGCCACCCTTTATGCAACCAGCACAGGTCCGGAGGTAATGCCTGATGGTCTCTGTGTCAGGGAGAGCTGCTACTGATGGACACAGGCCACACACCATCAACCGATTCACAATGGCCACGTCAGTGGCAGCTTCTTTGAGACACTCTGCCTCCTCCTCATCTTCTCTACAGAAATACCAAGTGGTTACCTATGAGAATGGTAGAGTGCTTCAGACTTGGGCTCCACCAATGGAGGGCTTGAGGAGGGCACCAGTAGTGCCAGGACCTTCGTGGGTCAGGTTGGGGATCATGCTAGTGGTGGGACTGATTTTCCTGCCAAGCTTGTACTGTGACCCTGGATCTGTATATTACTCTTCTTATGAAACAGTCATCCCCAAGAGTCTCACAGTCAAGGGAAGGGAAGACACGGGGGAAAAGGCATCCTATATGCTATTAATGCAGGGCCAGAAGCAGGTGATTCAACTGAAGGTGAAGAGAGACTATTTTGTGAGTAACTTTCCAGTCTTCAGGTACCACAATGGTGTCCTGGGGCAAGAAATGCCTTTCATCTCGCATGACTGTCACTATGAAGGCTACATAGAAGGAGTCCCAGGTTCTTTTGTTTCCCTCAACACCTGTGCAGGCCTCAGGGGCATCCTGATTAAGGAGGGGAAACCCTATGCCATTGAGCCCATGGACACCTCAAAACAGTTTGAACATGTGTTGTACACCATGGCACACCAAGCTCGAGTCTCCTGTAGTGTCACTTCCGAAGGCAGCCAAGTGGTATCCACCAGCCCGCAACAAGGGAGCGGGAAGCCTCGCAGTCTACAGGCACTGTCCTCCTTTTGGTCACACACCAAGTACGTGGAGATGTTTGTCGTGGTCAGCAACCAGCGGTTCCAAATGTGGGGCAGTAACGTCAATGAGACAGTCCAGAGAGTAATGGACATCACTGCTCTGGCCAACATCTTCACTCGGGGAATAAACACTGAGGTGGTGCTGGTTGGAATGGAGATTTGGACCGAGGGGGACCTCATAGAAGTCCCGGCGGACTTGCGAGTTACACTCAGGAATTTCAATAGCTGGAGACAGGAGAAGCTCTTGCATCGTGCAAAGCACGATGTTGCCCACTTGATCGTGGGACATCCTCCTGAAGGGGATGTGGGACAGGCATTTCTCAATGGTGCCTGTTCAAGAGGCTTTGCAGCTGCTGTTGAATCCTTCCACCATGGAGATGTCCTCCTGTTTGCAGCGCTCACGGTCCATGAGCTTGGGCACAACTTGGGTATTCAGCACGACCACCCGGCCTGCATTTGTAAAGATAAACGCTTTTGCCTCATGCATGAAAATATCACTAAAGAAAGTGGCTTCAGCAACTGCAGCTCTGACCACTTCTACCAGTTCCTCCGGGAACACAAAGGCTCCTGCCTATTTAACAAGCCTCGGCCCAAAGGTCGCCTGCGTAGGCAAGCCACATGTGGAAACGGTGTGTTGGAGGTGAATGAGGAGTGTGACTGTGGACCTGACTGTGATACTAACCTGTGCTGTGACCAAACATGTAAGCTGAAGGCGAATGCAAAGTGTAGTCCTGGACCCTGCTGCAATGAAACTTGTGGATATCTAGAAAAGGGATTCATGTGTCGTTTTGCTGTTGGGGAGTGTGACCTCCCAGAGTATTGCAATGGTATCTCTGACAAATGCCCCACCAACACATATAAGCAAGATGGTACACCTTGTCAAAAAATTCACTATTGCGTTCAGGGTCTGTGCAAGACCCATGATTTTCAATGTGTAAATGTTTTTGGGTACCCTGCAAGGTCTGCCCCAGATGACTGTTACATTTCCATGAACACTAAAGGGGACCGATTTGGAAACTGTGGCCTTCCCACTTCAGGTAACCAGGAATATGTAAAGTGTACAGCTGAAAATATATATTGTGGGAAAATTATATGTACAAATGTTAAAAATGTACCAACGATTCAACCCATGCAAACAATGATCCAGGTCCCTTATAGGGATGACTGGTGCTGGAGCATGGATGCCTATGATAATACTGATATCCCTGATGATGGAGATGTGGAAATTGGCACGCGTTGTGCCCCAGAAAAAATCTGTATGAATTATTCCTGCATTGATCATGCGGTGCTCAACTACGATTGTGTACCACACGAAATGTGTAATGGAAGAGGAGTTTGCAACAATTTAAAGCACTGCCATTGTGAGCCTGGCTATGCCCCACCTAACTGCAAAACTGTAGGAACTGGGGGTAGTGTGGACAGTGGCTCTCCTGTTGTAAAAGTGGAAACCGAAAACACTAGCAATGTTGCCAAACGTGGAGATGGTTTCTTAGACTCTATGATCCTATTATTTTTCATACTTCTTTTCCTAATGTTAATAATCATAACTGTTTGTGTCATCAGTTTGTGTAAACGTTCAAAAACAGCTCCTCCAGAGTCCACAGAAAAGGGTCCAGAAGAGGCTGCAGTAAAGCCCCTAGAAGCAGATCCTGAAAAGGCTGCTCCAGAAGAGGCAGTGGAAGTGGCAGAAGAGGAAGAGGAGGAAGAGGAGGAAGAAGAGGTAGAAGAGGAAGAAGAAGAAGAGCAAGAGGAAGAATCAGAGCCATAAGAGAAGTAGTGGGAGGAAGAAGCTAAATATATCAAACATTTCAAGCACTGAGTGGGAATGAGAGGCTCAGGGAAGTAAAAGTGAAGTGGGAATTGATGTCTCCATGGGCTCTGAACAGAAATATACCATCTATAAAAATATACTAATGTAGGAGGAGGGATTCATCCACTTTTATTATTCATTTTAGTAATTAAGGTTTTATTTATTTAATATGTTAAATATTTTACTTTTTCTTTTCCACATTTCATTTGAACTCTTCACATGCATCTCTAGACATCAATGTATTTGTCTTGGGCCAATTTTTCCATTCACTTCTTTAGTACATGCCATCTTTCATCTAAGTTGTTTGACATATAATACATTTACCTACATTTATTACTTTCACTTTGTAAGTAACCACTTCCTATTTTGAGGAGAGTTGTTTATGTGATCATTTTAATTTGTCTTATAAATGTACTTTCATGAAATGAAAAGTGTTTAAATACAAAAATAAATAAAACCCTATTCATACTAACATCTCTTCAGATTCCACTTGGCATAGTTATTGAGTCCATTTTGTTCTGGGACTCTGTGGGATGTACTATACCTGAGAAGCCAGAAGACTCTGTCCCAAGTTCAAGGGCCAAGTGTTAAAATCATGCACTTTTTCAAATCTTGCAGGTGTTTAACATGATGTAGGTATATCCAGTTTATTACTTCCCAGCATTTCCAAGAACTCTGTAGAGTCATACTCCCTTTCACCTAAAGGATTTCATTTATTTTTCTCCTAGAGCAGATTTCATAACCTTTACTCTTTACTAATCTTCATGGGATGAATTTCAGACTGTCTCATGTCTGATGAGCATCACCTAGACTCAAAAAACTATTTATGCTTATTTTATAACAGTATACACACCTCAACCTATCACAGTGCTAAGTATACATATAAAACTAAAATTTTGTCTTCTCTACTTTTTAATTTATTGAAATTAATAACTCGCTGACTGACATCAGGAGGAATCTCTCCAATTACAGGTAAAGGAGCTTAGAGGTGGTAGATCCTTCTCTATAACGAAGCACAAAGCAAGTATAATGTTATTCATTCTGTGGTAGGAACTGTGTTAAATACCTTGCATTCATTTTCTCAATTTAATCCTCCCAACCTCCCTATGAAATCTCCATCTTGTTCATGAGGTGGTGGTCAGTGGTGGAACCTGTAACACTCCTCAGGTATGACTCAATCTCCATTCTCCACTCCCTCATGGACTCTTTCCTCTGGTAAAAAGTGATGGAGAAAACACTCAGTATGTCCCTAATTGACCTCTATTATGAGTTCTCAAATTGTGTCATTATTATTGATGAAAATGTCTCTTCTCCTATTACATCCTGACATCATAGAAGAGCATGTTGTCATCCTATTCAGTGCTTGGACTCAGCATATTGAAAATGTTTAATAAATGCCTATCATGGGGTGCCTGGGTAGCTCAGTTGGTTGGGCAGCTGCCTTTAGCTTGGGTCATGATCCCAGGGTCCTGGGAAAGAGCTCCGCATTGGGCTCCCTGCTCAGGGGAGAGCCTGCTTCTCCCTCTCCCTCTGCCTGCTGCTCTGCCTGCTTGTGCTATCTCCCTGTATCTCTCTGTCAAATAAATAAAATCTTTAAAAATAGATAGATAGATAGATAGATAGATAGATAGATAGATAGATAGATAGATAGATATCACATGAGTAATTAACTGGAGCCAACCTTAAAATACAGGGCCAGATTCATTCCCTTGGCAGAATGCCTCCTGCTACTTCTTAACACAACCAAAATCTTACTCAGATGCAATACTGATACTAAACTTTTAAAATTTATTCATTTTAGAGAGGGGAGAGGGGAAGAGAGGGGGGAGAGAGAATCCCAAGCAGACTCTTCGTTGAGCTTGGAGCCTGATAGGGCGCTTGATCCCAGAACCTGGAGATCACAACCTGAGCTAAAACCAAGAGTCAAATGCTTAGCCAACTGTGCTACCCTGGCACCCTGATTACTAAATATTTATAAACTGTCAAGTAAATAATGAAAAGTTTATCAAATCTTGAATTTCAGCAAATGAAGGTTGAACCACATTAGGGTAGACTATGGTAGGGGAGGAGGCCAGTTTTAATATGGGCGGGAAAAAGCAGTTAGATATAACTTGGGTTGTGAAATCTCCACATTCAAGGGTAAGTTTCTTAACAAGTTCGGGTGACAATGGTTCTGCATTGTGTCTGACTGCCTCTAGGAACTATACCTTTTCATCTGATTCCTCTCTCCATTACATTTGGGGGATTCTGATGAATGTTCCAATCATTTGTGTCAGCAGTCACCAGCCACATGCTCCCCTAAAACCTCTGATGGTGACTTACTGCTATCTTTTACCCGTCTTTCCCGCGCAGCTTATTGTCCTTTCTGTGCTGCCTCAGGCCAGCAGAGACCCAGGCCCTTCCCTTAATTCCTCAAAGCACAGCCACATCCAGGCTCTAAAACTTTTTCTAGATTTTAGAGCAAAGGGAAACTGCAATGTGGAAAAGAAAAATCTGGATGCTGCAGATATGTATTAATGCTCCTAGAGTCCAGGGGTTATGCCTTATTGGTAGACTTGGATAGGCCATTTCTCTCCTCGGACCTGACCCAACATCCTCTCTTCTCCCTGTAGGACTGGTTGCGAGACTATCCTTGTTGCCTGGAATCAGACTCCACCACATTCTCTCTGGGACCCAGTGAAAAGGGAAAGAAACTTTATTTTTTTAAGGATTTTATTTATTTGAGAGACAGAGACACACAGCGAGAGAGGGAGCACAAGCAGGGCGAGTGGGAGAGGGAGAAGCAGACTGCCCACCAAGTAGGGAGCCCAATGTGGGGCTCGATCCCAGGACCCTGGGATCATGACCTGAGCTGAAGGCAGATGCTTAACAACTGAGCCACCCAGGTGCCCCAAGAAACTTTTTAAAAAAATAATTTACTGAAAACCCAGATCACATCATCATAACCTCACATGAATGTAATTATGCCCATGACAAAGTATGAAATTAATTTGATAAAAATTTAGCTTTTTGTATGTTCGAACTTTATTTTTTAAAAAAGATTTTATTTATTTATTTGACAGAGAGGGAGAGATTACAGGTAGGCAGAGTGAGAGGAGGAAGCAGGCTCCCTGCTGAGCAGGGAGCCCGATGCAGGGGTCGATCACAGGACCCTGAGATCATGACCCAAGCCGAAGGCAGAGGCCCCAATCCACTGAGCCACCCAGGCGCCCCTCAATTTTAAATTTATTTTTATTGAAATATAATTGACATATAACATTACATTAGTTTCAGGTGCACAATATAATGATTCGTATTTGCAAATATTATGAAATGGTTACTATAGTAAGTCTAACGAACATCCATCACCACACAGTTATAATTTTTTTCTTATGATGAGAACTTTTAAGTTCTACTCTCTTAGCAATTTTCAAATACACAATATAGTATTAATTCATCATCATGCTGTATATTATATCCCCAGGACTTATTTATTCTAACTAAAAGTCTGTAATTTTTGTTCACCTTCACCCATTTCACCCACCCTCTCATGCCCTGCCTCTGGCAACTAATCTGTTCTCTATAGTTATGAGATATTTTTGCTTTTTGTTTGTTTTTAGATTCCACATACGTTGAAATCATATGGTATTGGTCTTTCTCTAGTGATGCATTTTATTTATCAGAATTCTCTCAAGGTCCATTCATTTTGTTATAAATGGCAAGATTTCTTTCTTTTTTATTGCTTAATAATATTGTATATATATTATGTATAATATTCCCCTATATATAGGTATATATTAGATATTTTATATGTATATATAAATATATGTATTTCTTTATCCATTCATCCAATGATAAACACATAGGTTGCTTCCATGTCTTGGTTATTGTAAATAATGCTGCATGAATATGGAGGTACAGATATCTTTTCAATTTAGTGTTTTTGTTTCCTTTGGACAGCCAGTAGTGGAATGACTAAATCATAACATAGTTCTCTTTTTAATTTTTTGAGGAACCCCCATACTGTTTTTCATAGTGGCTGCACCAATTTACATTTCCCCCAACAGTGCACAAGGGTTCCCTTTTGTCCACATCCTAGTCAACATTTGTTATTCCGTGTCTTTTTGATAATAACCATTCTAACAGGTATATGGTGATATCTCACTGTAGCTTTGATTTGCATTTCCCTGATGATTAGTGATACTGAGTTCCTTTTCATGGACCTGTTTGCTATCTGGTATGTCTTCTTTGCAAAAATGTCTATTCAGATGCTTTGCCCATTTTTTAAGTGGATTGTTTTATTGCTATTTTGTTGTAGGAGTTCTTTATATATTTTGGATATTAACCCCTTATTAAATACATGATTTGCAAATATTTTCTTCCGTTCAGTAGCTGCCCTTTCATTTTACTGATGGTTTCCTTTGCTGTGGAAGTGTTTATTTTTTATTTTAAATTTTACTTAAATTCAAGTTAGTTAACATATAGTGTAGTATTAGTTTCAGGGATAGAATTCAGTGATTCATCACTTGCATATAACATCCAGTGCTCATTCCATCAAGTGCCCCTTAATGCCCATCATCCATTTTACTCAATGCCCCCACCCACCTCCCCTCCAACAACTCAGTTTGTTCCCTATTGTTTTTTTAGAAAAGATCTTACCTATTTATTTGAGATATAGAGAACAAGAGAGAGCACGAGCCAAGCAACAGAGTGGGGAGGATCAGAGGGAGAGGGAGAAGCAAACTCCCTGCAGAGCAGGGGGTCCAATGCAGGGCTCTATCCCAGGACCATGAGATCATGACCTGAGCTGAAGGCAGACACTTAACTGACTGAGCCCACACAGGTGTCTAGTTTTTCCCTATTGTTAAGAGTCTCTTATGCTTTGCCTCCTTCTCTGTTTTTAGCTTACCTTATTTTTCCTTCCCTTCCCTTCCCCTATGTTCGTCAGTTTTGTTTCTTAAATTCCACATATGAGATCATATGATATTTGCTTTTCTCTGACTGACTTATTTTGCTTAGAATAATACCCTCTAGTTCCATCCATAATGTTGCAAATAGCAAGATTTCATTCTTTTTTGGTGGCTGAGTAATATTCCAGTGTGTGTGTGTGTGTGTGTGTGTGTGTGTGTGTATACACACACACACACAACACCTTCTTTATCCATTCATCAATTGATGGACATGTGGGCTCTTTCCATACTTTGGCTATTGTGGATAGTGCTACGTATAAACATTGGGGTTCACGTGCCCCTTGAGATCACTACATTTGTACCCTTTGGATAAGGACCTAGTAGTGCAATTGCTGGGTCATAGGGTAGCTCTATTTTTAACTTTTTTTTTTAAGATTTTATTTATTGACAGAGACAGAGATCACAAGTAGGCAGAGAGGCAGGAAGAGATAGAGGAGGAAGCAGGCTCCCTGCTTAGCAGGGAGCCCGATGCTGGCTCGATCCCAGGACCCCGAGATCATGACCTGAGCCGAAGGCAGAGGCCTAAACCACTGAGCCACCCAGGCGCCCCTGTTTTTAACTTTTTGAGGAAACTGCATACAGTTTTCCAGAGTGCCTGTACCAGTTTATATTCCCACCAACAGTGTAGGAGGGTTCCCCTTTCTCCACATCCTCATCAACATCTGTTGTTCCCTGAGTTGTTAATTTTAGCCATTCTGACTGGTGTGAGGTGGTATCTCATTGTGGTTTTCATTTGTATTTCTCTGATGCTGAGTAATGATGATTATTTTTTCATGTGTCTGTTGGCCATTTCTATGTCTTCTTTGGAAAAACGTCTATTCGTGTCTTCTGCCCATTTCTTGACTGGATTTTTTGTTTTTTGGGTGTTGAGTTTGAGAAGTTCTTTACAGACTTTGGATACTAGCCCTTTATCTGATAAGCCATTTATAAATATCTTCTCCCATTCTGTATGTTGTCTTTTAGTTTTGTTGACTGTTTTCTTTGTTGTGCAAAAGCTTTTATCTTGATGAAATCCCAGTAGTTCATTTTTGTTATTGTTTCTCTTGCCTCTGGAGACATGTCTAGCAAGTTGCTGCAGCCAAGGCCAAAGAGGTTGCTGCCTGTGTTCTCCTCTAGGATTTTGATGGGTTCCTGTCACATTTTTGTGTATGGTTTAAGAAAGAGGTCTGATTTCATTCTTTTGCAAGTGGCTGTCCAGTTTTCCAAACATCATTTGTGGAAGAGACTGTCTTTCATCCATTGGCTAATTTTTCTGCTCTGTTGAAGATTAGTTGACCATAGAGCTGAGGGTCCATTTCTGAGTTCTCTATTCTGTTCCGCTCATCTGTGTTTACTTTTGTGCCAGTACCATACTGTCTTGATGATTATAGCTTCATGATACAACTTAAAATCAGGAATTGTGATGCCTCTAGCTTTGGTTTTCTTTTTCAATATTCCTTTGGCTATTCAGGGTCTTTTTTGGTTCCATATAAATTTTAGAATTGTTTGTTCTAGCTCTGTGAAAAATGCTAGTGGTATTTTGATAGGGATTGTATTGAATGTGTGGATTGCTTTGGGTAGCACAGATATTTTAACAATATTTGTTCTTCCAATCCATAAGTATGGAATGTTTTTCCATTTCTTTGTGTCTTCCTCAATTGTTTTTCCTTAGACCAAAAGTATATTATTTTCTGAAATAAAAGGCATCCAAATTGACAAAGAAGTCAAACTCTCACTCTTTGCAGATGATATGACACTTTATGTGGAAAACCCAAAAGGCTCCACTCCAAAACTGCTAGAACTCATACAGGAATTCAGTAAAGTGTCAGGATATAAAATTAATGCATAGAAGTCAATTGCATTTCTATATACCAACAACAAAACAGAAGAAAGAGAAATTAAGGAGTCGATCCCATTTACAATTGCACCCAAAACCATAAGATATCTAGGAATAAACCTAACCAAAGAGGCAAAGAATCTATACTCAGAGAACTATAAAATACTCATGAAAGAAATAGAGGAAGATGCAAAGAAATGGAAAAACATTCCATGCTCATGGATTGGAAGAACAATATTGTGAAAATGTCTATGCTACCTAGAGAAATCTACACATTTAATGCAATCCCCATCAAAATACCAGCAATTTATTTCAAAGTAATGGAACAGATAATCCTAAAATTTATATGGAACCAGAAAAGACCCTGAATAGCCAGAGGAATGTTGAAAAAGAAAACCAAATTTGGTGGCATCACAATTCCAGACTTCAAGCTCTAATACAAAGCTGTAATCATCAAGACAGTATGGTACTGGCACAAAAACAGACACAAAGATCAATGGAACAGAATAGAGAGCCCAGAAATGGACCCTCAACTTTGGTCAACTAATCTTCAACAAAGCAGGAAAGGTTGGTCCAATGGAAAAAAGTCTCTTCAACAAATGGTGCTGGGCAAATTGGACAGCCACATGCAGAAGAATGAAACTGGATCATGTCCTTACACTACACACAAAACCAGACTCAAAATGGATGAAAGACCTCAATGTGAGATAGGAATCCATCAAAATCCTTGAGAAGAATACAGGCAGCAACCTCTTCAACCTCAGCTGCAGCAACTTCTTCCTAGGAACATCACCAAACGCAAGGTAAGCAAGGGCAAAAATGAACTATTGGGACTTCATCAAGATCAAAAGCTTTTTGCACAGCAAAGGAAACAGTCAACAAAACCAAAAGACAACAGAAAGAATGGGAGAAGATATTTGCAAATGACATGTCACATAAAGGGCTTGTATCCAAAATTTATAAAGAACTTCTCAAACTCAACACCCATACAACAAATAACCCAGTCAAGAAATGGGCAGAAGACATGAACAGACATTTCTCCAAAGAAGACATCCAAATGGCCAACAGACACATGAAAAAGTGCTCAGCGTCACTCGGCATCAGGGAAATACAAATCAAAACCCAGTGAGATACCACCTCACACCAGTCAGAATGGCTAAAATTAACAAGTCAGGAAGCAACAGATGTTGGCGAGGATGCAGAGAAAGGGGAACCCTCCTACACTGTTGGTGGGAATGCAAGCTGGTGCAGCCACTCTGGAAAAACAGTGTGGAGGTTCCTCAAAAAGTTGAAAATAAAGCTACCCTATGACCCAGCAATAGCACTACTGGATATTTACCCTAAAGATACAAATCCAGTGATCCGCAGGGGCATGTGCACCTGAATGTTTATAGTAGCAATGTCCACAATAGCCAAACTATGGAAAGAACCTAGATGTCCATCAATAGATGAATGGATAAAGAAGATGTGTATACACACACACACACACACACACACACTGGAATATTATGCAGCCATCAAAAGAAATGAAATCTTGCCATTTGCAATGATGTGGATGGAACTAGAGGGTATTATGCTAAGTGAAATACGTCAATTAGAGAAAGACAATTATCATATGATTGCTCTGATATGAGGAACTTGAGGGGCAGGGCAGGGGGTCGTGGGGGGTAAGGAGGAAAAAAATGAAACTAGAAGGGATCGGGAGGAAGTCAAACCATAACAGACTCTTAATCTTATGAAACAAACTGAGGGTTACTGGGGGGTGGGAGGGTAGGGATAGGGTGGATGGGTTATGGACATTGGGGAGGGTTTATGCTATGGTGAGTGTTGTGAAAAGTGTAAGCCTGATGATTCACAGACCTGTACCCCTGGGACAAAAAAAAAGTATATTCTTTTCTCTTTTATTTTAAATTTAATTTTATTTAAATTCAATTAAATAACATATACTGTGTTATTAGTTTCAGAGGTGGAGTTCAGTGATTCATCAGTTGCATATAACATCCGGTGCTAATTACATCATGTGCCCATCATGGGCTCCTTAATGCCCATCACCCAGTTACCCCATCCCCCCACCCATCTCCCTTCCAGCAACCTTCAGTTTGTTTCCTATAGTTAAGAGTCTCTTATGGTTTTTCTCCCTCTCTGATTTCATCTTATTTTCCCTCCTTTCCCCTATAATATTCTGTTTTGCTTCTTAATTTCCACATATGAGTGAAATCATATAATAATTATCTTTCTCTGATTGACTTATTTCACTTAGCACAATTCCCTCTTGTTCCATCAGGTTATTGCCAATGGTAAGATTTCATTTTTTTTGATGGCTTAGTAATATGCTTTTGTCCATAAATACCACATCTTCTTTATCCATTCAGCTGTCGATGGACATCTGGCTCTTTCCATAGTTTTGCTATTATGGACATTGCTGCTATAAACACTGGGGTGCAGATGACTGCACCTTTGGATGATTATGTTTGTATACTTTGGGTAAATACCAGTAGTGCAATTGCTGGGTCATAGGATAGCTCTATTTTCAACTTTTTGAGGAACCTCCATACTGTTTTCCAAAGCCCATAGCAAATACCATTTTCAATGAGGAAAAACAGAGCTTTCCCCCTAAGGAACAGGATGGGAATGTCCACTCTCACCACTGTTGTTTCTCAATTTCTTTTATCAGTATTCTATAGTTTTCAGAATACAGGCCTTTTACCTCTTTGATTAGGTTTATTCCTAGGTATCTTATGGTTTTGGTGCAATTGTAAATGGTATCTATTCCTTGATTTCTCTTTCTTCTGTCTCATTATTAGCGTATAGAAATGCAGCTGATTTCTGTGCATTGATTTTGTATTCTGCCACTTTGAATTCCTGTATGACTTCTAGAAATTTTTTGGCTGGAGTCTGATGGGTTTTTATTTCATGTCATCTGCAAAGGGTGAGAGTTTGACTTCTTTGCCTGTTTGTATACCTTTTATTATTTTTTTGTTGTTGTTGCTGGATTGCTGTCTACTCATCTTTCTTAACTGTGAGTCTGGATCAATTATTTTTACCCTATGAGCATCAGGTTTTTTTTAACCATAAATTGAATATATCATAAATACTTTGCAGGGTTACCATGAGGATTACTAGCATGTAAAACTTTTAGACTTCTGCTCAGCACAAAATATGCAATAAATATCAGTCCAGATTACCGATGTTTTTCCTTTGTTTTACATATCATATTATCTAATTAGGGCACAATAGGGTATTTCCTGCTCATCCCATATCCACTCAATCTCTACAAGTTATAAACCCTAGAAATTCCTATTCAGAATCTACCTCTGAAATGAGGACCCAGTTTATGCTTTACAAAGATTCCACCTAAATTTAACAAGATTAAACTGTCTTCCTCTTTGTAATACTTATATTCTTAAAAAATATTGCATAAAAAAAACTTGTCAGGAAGTTATACAATAAGAAGGAACTGGTAGAATGGGCAGAATAAGAATCATCTGGGAAATACAAATCAAAACCACAATGAGATACCAGCTCACACCAGTCAGAATGGCTAAAATTAACAACTCAGGGAACAACAGATGTTGGTGAGGATGCGGAGAAAGGGGAACCCTCTAATACTGTTTGTGGGAATACAAACTGGTACAGGCACTCTGGAAAACTGTATGGAGGCTCCTCAAAAAGTTAAAAATAGAGCTACCCTATGACCCAGCAATTGCACTACTGGGCACTTATCCAAAGGATACAAATGTAGTGATCTCAAGGGGCACAATGAACCCTGATGTTTATAAGCAGCACTATCTACAATAGCCTAAGTATGGAAAGAGCCCACATGACCATCAACTGATGAATGGATAAAGAAGATGTGGTATATACATACAATGGAATATTACTCAGCCACCAAAAAAGAATGAAATCTTGCCATTTGCAACAACATGGAATTAGAGGGTATTATGCTAAGCAAAATAAGTCAGTGAGAGAAAGGCAAATATCATATGATCTCATTTGTGGAATTTAAGAAACAAAACTGACGAACATAGGGGAAGGGAAGGAAAAATAAGGTAAGCTAAAAACAGAGAAGGAGGCAAAGCATAAGAGACTCTTAACAATAGGGAACAAACAGAGTTGTTGAAGGGGAGGTGGGTAGGGGCATGGGGTAAAATGGTGATGGGCATTAAGAGGGGCACTGTCATAATGAAAACTGGGTCTTATATACAAGTGATAGATCACTAAATTCTACTCCTGAAACTAATACTTCATTATATGTTAACTAAAATTAAAGTAAAATCTTGAAAAGAAAAGAAAAAAAAGAACCTTCAAAGAAGAAAAGTGAGGAGCTCAGTGTCAGGCAATGTGGTTTTGCCTAGAGCTTGGTGGTAAATAAAAAAGTACAACAGCCAATGATGGACCGTTATTCAGCAATAAAAAGGAAAGTAGTATTGATACATATTATACTATAAGAGAACACTGAAACCACTACAGTAGGTGGGGGTGCCTGGGTGGCTCAGTCCTTGGGCATCTGCCTGCCGCTTGGGTCATGGTCCTGGCGTCCTGGGATCAAGCCCTGCGTTGGGCTGTGTGCTGGGCAGGCAGCCTGCTTTTCCCTCTCCCTCTCCCGCTCCCCCTGCTTGTGTTCACTCTTTTTCTGTGTCTCTCTCTGTCAAATAAATAAATAAAATCTTTAAAAAAGAAAACTTTATGCTAAGTGAAAAAAGCCAAGTCACAAAAGTTCACATATTGCATGATTTCACCTATATTAATGTCTGAAATAGGTAAATCCATAAAGACAGTATAGGTAGAAGAAGCTTTAGGGAGAGAATGGGGAGTGACTGTTACTGAGCACAGCTTTCTTTTTAGAGTCATAAAAATGTCCTAAAATTAGATTATGATGATGGCTGCACAATCTGTAAATATTCTAAGACCACGGAATTGTAAGCTTTAAATGGGTGAATTTTTTAGTATGTTACTTATACAATAAAGATACTTTTATTTTTTTAATTTTTTAAAAAGATTTTATTTATTTACCTGACAGAGAGATAGAGAGTACAAGCAGGAAGAGCAGCAGGCAGAGGGAGAGGGAGAAGCAGGCTCTCCACTGAGCAGGGAGCCCGACGTGGGCCTCCATCCCAGAACCCTGGGATCATGACCCAAGCCAAAGGCAGCTGCTTAACTGAATGAGCCACCCAGGAGCCCCAAAAAAGCTACTTTTAAAAGTGAAGAACATTAAATGTAAGGCTAAATCCCTCTTAATCACTTCTTCCCAGTCTTCCCTATTGGGAACCATATTATCATTTTTGTCCATTTTTAGGTAGAAAATATATGGTATTGTTTTATGTACATAAGTATATGTATAACAAATATATCATGCTTTAAAAAACTCATTATATTTTGGAGATGGGTCCATTTTATACATAAGATCTTCAAAGGAAGTGCTCTGGTGGGATCCTGGGCATTATAAATTCTTACTATAGGGCGCCTGGGTGGCTCAGTGGGTTAAAGCCTCTGCTTTCGGCTCAGGTTATGATCTCAGGGTCCTGGGATCGAGGCCCGCATCGGGCTCCCTGCTTGGCGGGGAGCCTGCTTCCCCCTCTCTCTCTCTGCCTGCTCTCTCTGCCTCCTTGTGATCTCTCTCCCTCTGTGAAATTAAAAAATAAATAAATAAATAAATTCTTACTATATTTGATGTAATTCAAATAAAGCAGAAATAAAGATATTTGGGGACGGCGCTGTCATTTCTGCAAAGGATTTCATACCTGGCTAACTCACTAAGCCTCTATGATGGGTCAAATATTCCTGATGATATAAGTAAGAACTTTGTTGTATTCTACTTCAATTAAAAAAAACTTTTTGGAAAAAAATATGCATGGTAAAGGGGAAATCCTGGGAAAGTTCTCAGTCAAAAGGGAAACTTTGAAGGAAGTAACAGTATTTTGTATTTGCCTCACACTTTTTACTTTGCAAAGCATTTCTAGAAATGCTGTTGAACAATCAACAAATCTCATATATTGTTATTTCCACTTTATGAACAAGAAGCTAATGCTCAAAAAGATTAAATGACAAAAATAATTTGCAAATAACCAAACTGGGACTTGAATTCAGGTTTTCTAGGTTTAAAAGCAAAACAAAAATAAAAACAAAAATTTTTTGAGTAAGGCTTCATATCCAGTCCATACAAAAAATTATTTACCACATGATATAGCATTCTACTTTTTAATGGTTAGGAAACATATTTAATTATGAGAAAGGAAGGGAGATTTGCAGAAAGTGGCAGCAGCACTCCTTTTCAGAATCTCCTCAAATCACTCCATAAAGACAGACAAAGCACTAAGGATGATAAAATCAAAACCTATGAACAACAACAAAAGCTGGTAAGACATCTCACAAACCCCAAAGTATGTGTAGATGAAGACAAACTACTAACAGCTCCAAGACCCAAGTGGTATTAGTATCTGTCAGAGAGAAACCAGAGTAATGAGATGCCAACTGGACCCCAGAACAAGAAAAACCCTAACTATCAAACAGATACTCTGGGAAGTATAGTGAGTCAATTTGCCAAAACCAACCAACCAAACAAAAAGCAACTGAAATTGGAAAGGGTTTCTGAAACTTCAATTCTGAGGAGAGTGCAAGAGGTCGACTGTAAGGTATGAAGGTACCAGAGAAGTCTAGGGACTATGAGTTTTTAAAATTAAACTTCTAGAACAAAGTCTCACATTGTAAAGAATCTGCTGGAAGTAGGTCAAACTGACTAGGACAAAAAGACAAAGAAAATAGATTTTAAATAAATACCTTCACTATTTCAATAATTAAAATGTTATTTGCCATTAGATTTTGGTAAATAGTCTTCATTATGTTTATGCAGGATTTTTGTGTTCCCATGAAATTTTAAAAAATAGGAATAGCTGGTGAATTTTAACAATTTTGGGCATGTATTATGTTCATTTTTTCCTAAGTTTTTGTGATGAATTATGATGAATCATTTTTTAAAATTTTAACTTATTTTATTTAAATTCAGTTAGTTAACATAGAGTGTATCATTAGTTTTAGATGTGGAGTATGATGATACATTTCTTAATGCCAAATTCACGCTTATGTTTCTGGCATAAATTCTTTTTGAGCATGGGCTCAACAAATCACAAGATTTGTTACTTATCTTTTTGTTTGTATTGACATTCCGAATAAGTGAGATTTGTCTCTGACTTTTAAAAAATGCCATTTTTTCCCCAAAGCTTTATTTTTATTTTTATTTTTTTATTGTTTTATGTTAGTCACCATACAATACTTCATTAGGTTTTGGCGTAGTGTACCAAGATTCACTGTTTGCATATAACACCCAGTGCTCCATGCAATATGTGCCCTCCTTAATACCTATCACCAGGCTCACCCATCCCCCCACTCCCCACCCCACTAAAATCCTCAGTTTGTTTCTTGGAGTCCACAGTCTCTCATGGTTTGTCTCCCCCTCCGATTCCCTCTCCTTCACTTTTCCTTTCCTTCTCCTAATGTCCTCCATGTTATTCCTTATGTTCCACAAGTAAGTGAAACCATATGATCGACTTTCTCTGCTTGACTTACTTAACTCAGCATAATCTCCTCCAGTCCCACCCATGTTGATACAAACGATGGGTATTCATCCTTTCTGATGGCTTAGTAATATTCCATTGTGTATATGGTCCACGTCTTCTTTACGCATTCATCTGTTGAAGGGCATCTCGGCTCTTTCCACAGTTTGGCTATTGTGAAAATTGCCACTATGAACATTGGGGTACATATGGCCCTTCTTTTCACTACATCTCTATCTCTAGGGTAAATACCCAGTTATTCAATTGCAGGGTCATAGGGTAGCTCTATTTTTAATTTTTTGAGGAATCTCCACACTGTTTTCCAAAATGGCTGCACCAACTTGCATTCCCTCCAACACTGTAAGAGGGTTCCCCTTTCTCCACATTCTCTCCAACATTTCTTGTTTCTGGCCTTGTTAATTTTTGCCATTCTAACTGGTATAAGGTGATATCTCAATGTGGTTTTGATTTGAATTTCCTAGATGGCTAATGATGATGAACATTTTTTATGTGTCTGTTAGCCATACGTATATCTTCATTGAAGAAGTATCTATTCATTACAATAGCACCAAAAACCTTAAGATACCTTGGAATAAACCTAACCAAAGAGGTAAAGGATCTATACTTGAGGAACTACAGAACACTCATGAAAGAAATTAAAGAAGACACAAAAAGATGGAAAAACATTCCATGCTCATGGATCAGAAGAATAAACATTGTTAAAATGTCTATGCTGCCCAGAGCAATCTATACTTTTAATGCCATCCTGATCAAAATACCATCGACATTTTTCAAAGTGCTGGAACAAGTAGTCCTAAAATTTGTATGGAACCAGAAAAGACTCCGAATCTCCAAGGAAATGTTGAAGAACAAACACAAAGCGTGGGGAATCATGTTTCCTGATTTCAAGCTTTATTACAAAGCTGTAATCACCAAGACAGCATGGTACTGGCACAAAAACAGACACATAGACCAATGAAACAGAGCAGAGAGCCCAGATATGGACTCTCAACTCTATGGTCAAATAATCTTCGACAAAGCAGGAAAAAATATCCAGTGGAAAAAAGATAGTCTCTTCAATAAATGGCGGTGAGAAAATTGGACAGCTTTGTACAGAAGAATGAAACTCGACCATTCTCTTACACCACACACAAAGATAAACTCGAAATGGATGAAAAACCTCAATGTGAGAGACAGGAATCCATCAAAATCCTAGAGGAGAATATATGCAGTAACCTCTTTGACATCAGCCGCAGCAACTTCTTTCAAGACACATCTCCAAAGGCAAGGGAAACAAAAGTGAAAATAAACTTGTGGGACTACATCAAGATAAAAAGCTCCTCCACAGCAAAGGAAACAGTCAACAAAACAATGAGGCAACCCACATAATGGGAGAAGATATTCGCAAATGACGCTACAGACAAAGGGCTGATATCCAAGATCTATAAAGAACTTCTCAAACTCAACACCCAAAAAACAGATAATCAAGTTATAAAATGCCATCTTTATCAAGTCAGGGTATTATGATTATCTTAACTCTATATAGAACCTTCCATATTTTCCTTTAGATTTTCAAATTTAGTGACAACAGATTTGCACAAATATTTTTGTATAATTTCAAATCTCTTCCATACCCGTATCATACATTCTTTTTTTTTTAAGTTTTTTTTTTTTAATTTTTATTTATTCATTTGACACAGAGAGANCAAGTAGGCAGAGAGGCAGGCAGAGAGAGAGGAGAGAGGAGGAAGCAGGCTCCCTGCTGAGCAGAGAGCCCGATGTGGGCCTCGATCCCAGGACCCTGGGATCATGACCTGAGCCGAAGGCAGCGGCTTTAACCCACTGAGCCACCCAGGCGCCCCGTATCATACATTCTTAAATTAATTCATTTTTTATTGTTGTAACAACACATGAAATCTACCTTTTTGACAGAATTTTAAACTTTTTAATTTTTTTTTTAGGATTTTACTTATTTATTTGATAGCACATGGAGAGGGAGCAGCAGGCAGAGGGAGAGAGAGAAACAGGCTCCCCACTGAGCAGAGAACCTGATGCAGGGCTCAATCTCAGGATCCTGGGATTATGACCTGAGCCAAAGGTTGATGCTTAAACATCTGAGCCACTCAAGCACCCTGTTTTAATCAAAATTTTAAATGTAGTATACATTATTGTTGACTATGGGTACAATGTTGTACCCAGAACTTACTTCCCTTGCTTAACTAAAACTTGATACCATTAATAAATCCCCATATCCCTTTCCCCCAGCCCATGACAACCATCATTCTACTTTTTGATTCTATGAATTCAGCTTAGATACCTCATATAAGTGGAATTATGCAGTACCTGTCTTTCTGTAATTTCCTATTTTACTTAGCGTAATGTCATCAAGGTTCATCCATGTTGTCACATATTGAAGGAGTTCCTTATTTTTTAAGACTGAATAATATTCTATGGTACACACATACACATTTTCTTTATCTGTTGGATATTTGTTTCTATATCTTGCTATTATAAATCTTAGCTATGATGAACATAGGAATGTTAATATCTCTTTGCATTCTTTACTTCAATCTTTTAAATAAATGCCATAAATGGGATTGCTGGATTATATGACAGTTCTATTTTTAATTGTTTTGAGGAATTTCCATATTGTTTTCAATAGTGGCCACACTGTTTTGCATTGCCACAAGAGTGCGCAAGGGATCTAATTTCAACAAATCCTAATCAACACTGCTTTGTTGATAACAGCCATCTCAACAGATGTGAGGATATCTTAATTGTAGTTTTGATTTGCATTTCCCTAATTATAAATGACATTGAACAATTTTTCATAGATTTGTTGGCCATTTGTATATCTTCTTTGGAGAAATAAATGTCTATTCAAGTACTTAGCCCATTTTATAATTGGGATATTAAATCTGCTATTGAGTTGTAGGAGTTCCTTATATATTTTGGAGATGAACCCCTTATCAGATATCAAGTTTGCAAAATACTCTTCCACTCTGAAACTTGACTTTTCAATGACTTGGTTGTTTGCTATACAGATTTTTTACCTTGTGATAGTCTCATTCACTTTTGTTTTTGTTGCTTGTGCTTTTGGTAGTATATCTATGAAATTGTTCCAAGACCAATGTCAAACCTTCTAGGTTTAGTTTCAGGTCTTACATTTAAGTGTTTAATTCACTTTGAGTTGATTTTGTGTATAGTGTAAAATAAGGGTCCAATTTCACTCTTTTGCATGTAAATGTATAGTTTTCCCAACATCTTTTGTTGAAAAGGCTATACTTTCCCAATTGTGCATTCTTGGCACCCTTGTCAAAGATCAGTTGGCCACATCAGCATGAATTTGTTTCATTTGTCTGTGTATCTGCCTTAATGCCAGTACCAAATTGTTTTGACTACTGTAGCTTTATAATATATTTTGGGATCAGGAAATGTGATGGCTCCAGCTTTGTTGTTCTTTCTCAATACTGATTTGGCAAAATCCCTCTTAGTATGTAGCTTAGGATGTAGCTTTTGCTACATCCCATAAGTTTTGGTATACTGTGTTTTCATTTTCATTTGTCTTTAGGTATTTTCTAATTTCATTTTTTAGATGGGGGAGAGGCAGAGGGAGAGAGAGAATCTTAAGTAGGCTCCACATCCAGAGCAGAGCCCAACATGGGGCTCCATCTCAGGACCTGAGCTGAAATTAAGAGTTGAATGCTTAACTGACTAAGCCACCCAGGTGCCCCTAATTTACATTTAAAGTAATTACTGACAGGGAAGAATTTACTATTGCCATTTTGCTGTTCTCTGTTAGTCTTGCAGTTCTTTTGTTGGCCTCCTCGTCTGTCTTCCTTTTGTGTTTTATTGAATTTTTAGCACTGATATGTTTTATTCCTTTCTTTTTTCTTTTGTAACCTCTATTGATATTTTTTTGTGGTTACCTTGGGGTTTACATAAAATAGAAGAGTTTATTTTAAGCTGATAACAACTTAAGCTTAATCACATAAAAAAATCAACATTTTAACTTTTCCCCTCCTCCTACTTTGTTATTGTCATTACAATTAGCATCTGTTCATATTGCATATCTTTTAATATATTTTTAGTTACTTTTAATACTTTTTGTCTTTCAAATTTATACCAGAATTAAAAATTATTTACTCACCACCCTTACAGTGATACGGTATTTTGTATTTATATATTTGTCTTTAGCAATGAGTTTCTTATGCTCTTGTATTGCTTTATAGCATCCCTTCAACTTGAAGAACTCCCTTTCATTTCTTTTAAGGCAGTTCTAGTAGTGATGAACTCCCTCAGCTTTTATTTGGGAAAACCTTCCGTTTTTGATGGATAATTTTGTCAGGTAGAGTATTGCTGGTCGGGAAGGTTCTTTTCAGTTTGAATATATCGTGCAACTCCTTTGTGGCCTACAAAGTTCCTGCTGAAAAAAACCATTTAGAGTCATAAATGTTCCCTTGTATATGATAAGCCACTTTCTCTTGCTTCTTTCAAAATTCGCTTTGTCTTTGATGTCTGACAATTTGATTATGACATGTCTCAGTGTGGCTATCTTTGGACTCCTCCTGTTTGGTGTTCTCTAGTCTTTGTGGATCTGTATGTTCATTTTTTTCTCCAGATCTGCAATGTTTTCAGCCTCTATTTCTTTGAATAAGCTTTCTGGTCCTTGTTTTCCCCCTCTGTCCTCCTTCTGGGACTCCTATAATGTGTATATTGCTCTTTTATGGTATCCATTAAGTCCCTTAAGTTTTCATTTTAATTTTTTTCTTTTTGCTCCTCTGACTGAATTATTTCCAATGATCTTTGAGTTCACCGATCCTTTCTTCTACTTGATCTAGTCTGATATTGAACCCTTCTAGAGAATTTTTTAGTTGTTATTGTGTTCTTCAGCTCCATGATTTGTCTGGTTTTTTTTTTAATATCTTCTACCACTGTGTTGAAATTCTCACTTTATTCGTGCATTATTCTCTTGACCTCAGTGAGCATCTTTATGATGGTTATTTTGAATTCTCTATTAGATGAATCTTATACCTCCATTTCATTAGGGTTTGTTTCTGGAGATTTATCTTACTCCTTTATTTGAAACTTATCTGCCTGGTTCTTCATTTTCCTTGACTCTTTCTGTTGGTGTTTGTGTATTAAACAAAGCAGGCACCTCCCTCAGTCTTCATGGACTGGCCTCATAAAGAAAACCTCCACTGATCAGTCTAGCCAGAGATTCTGGGCATCTCTACCAACTCTTTATCTCCCTTAGGGAGCAGCAGGAAGCTATGTTTTTGTCTCCTTGCTCTGTGCTAAGCCAGAGGTAGGAGGTATGGCAACCAACCATCAGTCCAAACCACCATCTCTGTTCTCCAACAGGTGGCTATACTGTATTAGATCATCAAGGTTCCAAGTCCAGCAAGACTGATGCCAGTTTTGGGGCAGTCCTAGAAAAGTTGGGGTATATGACATATGGATTAACTTTCTCCCTCCTCAAGGAGAAGCTGAGCTGGGATTTTTCATTGTCTCACTCTGTGCTGAGTAGGGGGTAGATATTGTGATGTCTACCTGTCCAAACTGCCATCTCTGTTCTCCCCCAGGAAAGCTAAATTGTGCAAGTCCCATAAGAGCACTAATACTGTCATGACAAAAGCTAGTCCACTGGAGAGTCCTCTCAGAAAATCTGGGAGCTGGAAATGTAAACCAACCCCTTCTCTCCCATGAAAGAAGCTGGGAGCTGGGGGGGGGGGCGGCGGCAGGTTCTCCTTTGATTATATATATAGCACTATTACCGGGGTAGGGATCCTGGCAAGAAGGTGTCCCCAATCTATGAGTAATCAGAGTCTGGACGCATATTCACCTGGGGTGCAGGGAGCTTTCAATTAGTATCTGAATTTCTCAAAAAGGGAATCTATGAAATTTTGCTGTATATATCTGTTTCTGAGGGAAATGAGGGCCCAGGACCTACCATTCTGCCATCTTGCTAATGTCATCTTAAATAATTGTTTATTACAAAATTCATGATTTTTTTCATCACTGATTTTTACAGTTGTTCAATGGGCATAAGAATATGCACTTTCTATAGGAAACAAATATCATATATGTGTGTATAAAATATCAAGCCTGTTGTTTCTATTTTGTATATATACCATTATTGCTTACTATACTGGCAAATTCTGAAAGATATATACTGTATTTAAAACTTCCTCTTAAATTATGTTTTTATCAGCTGTTCTTATATTCTAATAGATTTTTTTTTATTCTTTGCCCCAGGGGTACAGGTCTGTGAATCATCAGGCTTACATCTTTCACAGCATTCACCAAAGCACAAACCCTCCCCATCTAATAGATTTTTAAATGTGCTTGACACTTGTGTTTTTTTTAAATGTGTTTTGAAATAATTCATAGAAAATTGCAAAGATAACATAGAAAGGTCACATATACCTTTCATTAAGCTTTTCCCCTTTGATACAGAAGGATATCACAACCAGGACATTGACATTGATAAAATGTAAATAGTTCTATGTCATTTTATGATATGTGTAGATTTCTGTAATCATCACCACAAACAAGATAGAGGACTATTCTGTTATCACAAAGTTCTCACTCATGCTACCATCTATATAGTCATACCACCACTCCTCACCCAACCCACTATCCCTAACCCCTGGCAAACACCAATACGTTTTCCATCTTTATAATTTTGTTATCTCAAAAATGTTATACAAATGGAATTGTACAATATGTAACATTTTGAGATTGCTTTTTTCCATTCACCATAATGCCTTTGAGATCCAGCTAAGTTTTGTGGATCAATGGTTCATTCGTTTTTGCTGCTAATACATGATATGGACTTTACCACAGTTAAACCTTTCCCTTATTGAGCAACACTTCGGTTGTTTCCAGTTCTGGGCTATTACAAATAAAACTGCTGTGATTATCTGTGTACAGTTTTTATGAAGACATACATTTTCATTTCTCTGGAATAAGTATCTAGAACTGTAATTGCTAAGTCACAACATTTGCTCAGTTTTTTTTTTTAAAGAAACTGCTTGTTTTCCAGAGTTGATATACAGTTTTATATTCCCATCAGCAATGTAGGAAAGATCTAGTTTCTCTGCATCCTCACCAACATTTGACATTATCTATTTTTCAAATTTTAGCTGTTCTAATAGGTCTGTAGTGATCTCTCATGGGGTCTTAAGTTACATCTCTCTAATGCCTACTAATGTTAAATATCTTTTCATGTGCTTATTTGCCATCCATATATTCTGTTCAGTGAAATGTCTCTTTGTCTTTTGCCTATTCTCTAATTGGACTGCTGAGTAGTAAGAGCTCTTCATAAATTCTAGATGTGTCCTTTATCAGATATGTGGTTTGCAAATACTTTCTCCCAGTTTTTGGCTTGTTTTTTCATACTCTTAAGAGGGTTTTTTTTATAAATTAAGAGTTTTCACTTTTGATATGGCCCAATTTTTATGGATTTCTTTTATGGATCATGCTTTTGGTATCATGTTTAAGAATTCCTCACCAAGCCCTAGGTCCAAAAGATGTTCTGTATTTTCTTCTAAAAAGTTTTATAGTTTTACATTTTACATTTAAGTTTATGACCCATTTTGGGGTGATTTTTGTATGTGAGGTTTAGGTTGAGGTAATTTTTTTTGGTCTCTATATATCTAATTTTCCAGCACCACTTGTTGAAAAGACTGTCCTTCCTCCATGCAGTTGCTATCATTCCTCTGTCAAAAACTAGTTGGCCATACATGTGTCATGTGTGGGTTCTCTTTTCTGTTTGATTGATCTATGTATCTATCCCATCACCAATGTCACACAGTCTTCAAATTGAAAAGAGGATTCTTCCCATATGTTATTCTTCTCCAAAATTATTTTAACTGTCCTAGTTCCGTTGCCTTTTCAAAAACTTACATTTACATAAATATATTTATATTTTATATGTAAATAAATATTTCACAGTCGATACATATATCAACTCAACATGTTGTATACTTTCATAGATACACAGCTTTATTCAAGAATTATACCTCAATAAAGCTGGGAGATAGTTAAAGAGGAAACAGACCAAAAGCCTGATAGAAAAGGGGGGGAAGGGCGCCTGGGTGGCTCAGTGGGTTAAAGCCTCTGCCTTCGGTTCAGGTCATGATCTCAAGGTCCTGGGATCGAGCCCCGCATCGGGCTCTCTGCTCAGCAGGGAGCCTGCTTCCTCCTCTCTCTCTCTGCCTGCCTCTCTGCCTACTTGTGATCTCTCTCTCTCTCTGTGTCAAATAAATAAATAAAATCTTTAAAAAAAAAAAAAAGGGAGGGAAGACATGAACAGATAATTACCAGAAGATAAAAAAAGGACCTTAAACATATTAAAATATGTTCGAATTAATTCAAATTAGAAAAATACAAGTTAAACACTCAGATGCCACTTCTCACCTATTAATTTGCTGAAAATTAAAATTTATGGGTTGGTAACATACTCTCCTGCTTACAATGTGGGAAAATAGGCATTCTAATACATTGCTGGTGGGAATGCAACTGGCAAAACTTTTTTGAAGGGGAATTTGGCAATATTAAACAAACCTGCATCTACAGTTAGTTACAGAGGCACCATTTCCCCATTTTGTGGAGAAGCTTGCCTCCACAAAGATACATATGTGCAAGATTTTTTGTTGATGTGTTGTATGTAATTTCAAAACAAAATAAACAATTGAAAAGCCCATACAGAGAAGAGTGATTGAATAAATTATATCCACAAAATAGACTACTATGCAGCTATGAAAAAGGAATGAAGAAACTCACTGAACTATGGAATTATTTACAGGACATATCTTCAAGTTTAAAGAGGAAAATGCAAAATGTTAAGCTACATTTATATAATAAAGAAGAGGACAGAGACACCTGAATGGCTCAGTTCGTTAAGCATCTGCCTTTAGCTCAGATCATGATCCCAGGGATCTGGGACTGAGCCCCACATCAAGCACCCTGCTGAGCTTCTCCTCTCTGCTTCTCCCTATCCCTCTACCCCTCCCCATCACTCATGCTCACTTTCTCATGTACACACACTCTCTCTCTCTCTCTCTCAAATAAATAAAATTCTTAAAAAAGAGAGGAGGATATAAGAAAATATATACGCATTTACTAATTTGTGCAGAAAGAAATACAGGAAAAATAATCTAAGTACTATTAAGATTGGTGGTTGGGAACCGGGTAGAAAGAAGTAGGCCATGGAACAGATTAAAGGCTCAAGAAGGTGTGCTCTGAATACTTTCTTTAGTATACTACTGAGTTTTAGAATCATGGTAATATTTCACATGTTCCAAAAATCATCGTCATCCAAAATGCGGGGGAAAACCCAAAACGAAATACAAACAGTAACACATGAACTTAGCTGTATTCAAAATGAGTAATATCACCATACTGAATAGGATTAGATAGAGAAGTATAGCCTAGATAATTCTAGAAAACATTATTTTGACCTCATACCATAAGGCTAAAGAGAAAAAAGAACTGAATACAAATATTATTTTTTCAGTTTATATATTTGCTTTTCACAGAGGCATGGGTTATGTGCTAATACTTTACATGTATTCTAGGAATCAGCCAATAAACATATTGTGACAAAGAATGAAAAAGGAACTGGAGGTTTGAAAAGAGCTGAATGAGTCAGAGTAGGGATGGTGCAAAATATGACCTACCCAGAGATCTACAAATCCCTGCTCTGGAAACCTTTGGTTTCAATGACTCAAAAGAACAATGAATGACAGGAGGGGAAGACTTCCATGGGGACTGGGACTAAAGGAAGAAGTTATAGCTTTTTCTTTTCATGGGTTGTGATCCTGAGTCATAATACTGGCAGGACCTTTGAAAGTTTCCTCTCCTTGGTACACTCCTCTATGAAGACAGCAGGAGCTCAGTAAAGCAAGATTAAAATTTTGTGCTTTCATCAAGGTTGCAAATTAGGGCACTCCTGAGAAGAGAGACCACAACAGGAGTAGGAAGAGGCACAAACAACAGATGTCATCTTGTAACTCTCAGGGTGGGAGATGCTATCCTTGCAAGAGGCCGCAAAGTTTGAGCTTTAGCCAAACTGTGTCACTGACAAAGATTTGGATTTCAGGCAAGGCAACTGAGACAGAGGTGTAGGACTATTAGTTGTTTCAACTGGGTCATGACAATGACAATCCTAGTTACTTTGCCTCCCTTCTGCTCTTCCTTCTATGAAATCAAATGGTCATAGGTAAGGTTTAGAGTGATTTTTCTTCTAGGAATTCTTGAATGGGGCATTCTCAAGTGCCCTATATCTTCCTATATTAAACTGCATGTCATCTTTATTGCTGATAGTGACTATTCTTCAAGGGGTGTATTGTAAATGGAAATCTCTTTATTATAAAACAGTCATCCCTAGCAACGTGATCATATTCAAACTTCTGAAAGAAAAAGCATAAAAAAGTCCTACATTCTGCTTATATAAGGAAAATGGCCTCTTATTAATTTGAAGCAAAAGAGAGGATTATCTATTAAGAACTTCCCTGTTGGGCGCCTGGGTGGCTCAGTGGGTTAAAGCCTCTGCTTTCGGCTCAGGTCATGATCTCAGGGTCCTGGGATTGAGGCCTGCATCGGGCTCCCTGCTCAGCAGGGAGCCTGCTTCCCCTGCTCTCTCTGCCTGCCTCTCTGCCTCCTTGTGATCTCTCTCCCTCTGTGAAATAAATAAATAAAATCTTTAAAAAAAAAAAAGAACTTCCCTGTTTACACACATCAAAATGGGATACTAGGCTTAGACATGACTTTTATTCAGGATGAATGGATGTTCAGAGGGTGAACTGCATTCTCTCTAACTATCAGCACTTGCTCAGGGCTATAAGGGGAGTCCTGACTTTACGTGACACTATCTTTGCCATCAAGACTATCTATACTTCAAAGAATTTTGGGCATATGGTATTCAGCTTATCTTTAAAGTCAAGTTAATCTTGTACAGTGAATGGAGATAAACAGGAGGAGCTCTTAATCACTTCACAATTTCAGAGCAAAAGAGAAGCCTCTTTCTTTTTTTTTTTTTAAAGATTTTATTTTATTTATTTATTTGACACAGAGAGAGAGATTACAAGTCGGCAGAGAGGCAGGCAGAGAGAGAGGAGAGAGGAGGAAGCAGGCTCCCTGCTGAGCAGAGAGCCCGATGCGGGCCTCGATCCCAGGACCCTGGGATCATGACCTGAGCCGAAGGCAGCGGCCCCAACCGACTGAGCCACCCAGGCGCCCGAGAAGCCTCTTTCTTTTCAATGTCCTGTATGTGGTCACTTCCCAAGCATGCAAAAATGTTTACTGTGGGTGACAATATGCAGTTCCAAATGTGGAATAATAATGCTACCAAGACAATACAGATGGTAACGGATGTTTGTGTTAACAGGTACAATAAGAAACTAAATGTGACAGTATTATACTGGGTTAAAGATATAGACAGAAACCTAGTGAAAAATCTCCCTGAATTTGCAAGAAACACTTCAAAATTTTAACTGCTAGAGGGACTGGCATCTTTTGAGAAGAGTGAAGCATACTGTTGCTCATATGATCATTAGCTAAAGCCTTGGGAAGTACCAGAGCCATGCATTTCTTAGTTGCTGCATTGCTAAGAATTCAACTAGTGTTGAATCTTTCTGTCATGAAAATATACCACATTTCACAGCTTTTATGGCTCACAAGCTTGGCCAAAACTTGGGAATGAAGCATGACCATGTGGCCTGCAAGTGTCATGGCCAGAACCTCTGTCCTCTGAATGAATTTCTTACTGTAGATATGGGCCTCAGCAACTATAGCATTGACTACTTCCATTGGTTGTTGCATAAGCACAGAGGGTAATGCCGTTTAAAAAAAAACCTGAGCTCCAAAGCTCCTTTGGAAAGCCATATTGGGGGAAAAAAGACAGTTAGTAAGGGAAAAGAATGTGATTGTGGCAGTGTCCTTGGTTATTAAAAGGATCACTACTGTCTGTCTTTGTGCCAGCTGAAGAAAGGTTCAGGTCACACATTTGGGATCCTTCTAAAAAACCAGCAAATTTCTATACCCTGCTGCCTCAGAGTAGATGAGTGTGTCCTCCCAGAACACTGTAATGGCATTTCCAGGTGATGCAAGACAGATACCTACAAGCAAGATGGCATTCCTTAAACAGGTTACTGTTACCAGGGCTGGTGCCGAAGCCTGGAGAATCGGTATGTTAAAATCTTTGGAAAGAGCAAAAGGTAGCCTGGAAAGTTGCGAAATGTGAAAGGTTGTTGACTGAATTAAAAAACATCAAACCCTTACCCAGTTCCCCATGTAGGATATGTGGTATTGTGGTGCAGAATTTTTCGAAGCCACAGACAGAGCTGTTGAGAGGGATGGTACCCGATGTTGTTCACAGATCTGTATTAATCAAACCTGCTTAGATACCTCTATACTCTACTATGATTACAACCTGGACAAGTGTCATGGAGGGGTATTTCCAACAATTTTATGAATATCACTGTGTCTACATTCATTCCCCTCCTATGTGTGAATCTAGGAGTTTTGGGGACAGTTTGAATAGTGGCCCAGCTCCATGTGTCCCTTCTGACTCTCAGTATGACAAAAAGTTTATAATCTTAACCTGGATCTTGCCGAGCCTTTTACTATTTCTCATTCCTATTACCTTTTTGTTTACTTATATCCATAGAAGATCTAAGACCAATGTCAGTGCAAAAAATTCATCAGAGAAGCAAGATGAACATACTTGACAAACATTTAATCATTACCTTCTTTCTGGTAATTAAGCTAAATATGAAGTGGTACGAAAAGGGCTTTTTAAAAAGGATTTTATTTATTGATTTGTGCGAGAGAGAGACAGAGAGAGAGAGAGAACACAGAGGGAGAGGGAGAAGCAGACTCCATACTGAGCATAGAGCTTGATGTGGGGCTCAATCCCATGATGCAGAGATCACAACCTAGAGCAGAACTCAAGAGTCGGATGCCCAACTGACTAAGCTTCCCAGGTACCCCACTAAAAAAACATTTTAAGAATTGGATTCTGTAGTTCTGGTGTCCCTCAGGGTCTATGGAAATAGGAATTTTTTTTCCATCTGTCTCTCCAAATGTTGAATACTTATTCATTTTTAAATTTAAAAGAACTTAAAGCAGCTCCCTATGTGAAGCAATCTCTTGTTCTGTGCTATCCAGAAATCAGGTTTCTAGAGCTATGGGGCTATGACAGGCCTCAAGATGTGATATTGACATAACAAGGCCAGGTCACCCTCCACAGTAAGGGTGAGGCTCATGGCCTCAAATCTAAAGAGCTGTTACCGAGCTCCCTAACATTTCTACAGAGAGTTCCTTTGGAATGATTTCTGGAACTTATATTTCAGATTATCCTCTCTAATTTATCATTGTAATCTACTCTGTCAATTTTCTCTAATCTTCAGGATCTTTCCTTGGACAGACCAAAGGAGTCTATCAGGTGAGATGCATCTCATTATTAGTTCCAGGTATTTTAGTTGATTTTCATTCCAGCCACTTTGTGCATTTGGCATTTCCTCTTTGTTCTGGCATCATAGTATCTGATGCCCTGGCCTCAGACTGGTTTTGTTCAGAACTTAACTGAAGAGACCAAACATCACTTGTTGTGTGATTAAAGAAGAGTGGTGCCTGGTTGGCTCAGTCAGTTAAGCTTTTGAATCTTGGTTTCAGCTCAGGTCACGATATCAGGGTCCTGGGATCAAGCCCTGTGTCGGGCTCTATGCTCAGCATAGAGTCTGCTTGTACCTCTCCCTCTGCTCCACCCTGTGCTTGCACTCTCTCTCTCAAATAAATAAATAAAATCTTGTAGAAGAAGAGGAGGAGGGGTGCCTGGGTGGCTCAGTCATTAAGCGTCTGCCTTCTGCTCGGGTCATGATCCTGGGATCCTGGGATCGAGCAACACATCAGGCTCCCTGCTCAGCAGGAAGCCTGCTTCTCCCTTTCCCACTCCCCCTGCTTGTGTTCCCTCTCTCACTGTGTCTCTCTCTGTCAAATAAATAAAATCTTAAAAAAAAAAAAAAGAAGAAGAAGAGGAGGAGGAGGAGGAAGGAGAGGGGAGGGGAAAGAAGAAACAGATTAGACATTCTTGCTAGTGAATGAGGCTCTGCAGTTTGGGAATATTTTCTTTCCCTAAAGGTTATTTCTAGCCATTCATTCACTTATTCATTCATTTATTCTATAAACATACATCAAGCACTTACCATTAGGTTCAACCATGCAAAATTGTTGATATTAGGTCATTTTTACCTATAAAAATGCTAAGTTCATATGGTTAATTCTATATCCAGGCACTATGAAACCTACCTTTGGACTTCTGCTTATTTATAAATGGAAGTTGGGAGTTTTTGATACCTAAAGTTTCTTTTAATTCTGATTTCTCTTAGATCTTATTAGCCCTTGTAACTTCATAAGATTGGTCTTAATTTCTTAGAGCAGATGGTTCCTACTGTTAAGACTTAGAACAGCACTGAACAAATAAGAGAGTAGGATGTGCCTGAGGACCCCACTGCCAGTTTTTTGGTAGTTACTGTCCTTGCTTCTTCTGAGTTTCAAAAACTCTTCAAAGAACAGAAACCCAGGACTTTCTTTGTCCAACCTCAGAGAGAATAACAATATTAGCAAAATCTGAGCAAGCTGCTGCAAGCCACCCTACTTCCCCCACGGCCACAGGGTAGAGTCTGGAAATGGCACATATAAATAATAAGCTGGAACTTATCTAGAAGAGATTTAAGCAAATCTAGTATTCACTGAGGTGATAGGAGTCTATTTCTTAGAAGGAAAGACTCTGAACAAAGACTTAAGTGGATCTGAGAATAACAGAGAGATCCTGCCCAATTCAACAAGAAAAGCTACTAACCACAGCACTACATCCTCTTTCACTTCCATAGTTTAAAGCATGGTTGGAAAAGACCTGAGATGTTGTTCCCCAACACTCTTCTCAATCCATTAGTGTGGAATAATTCCGGTTCCTGGATGTTCCAGTATTACAGTTTCAAAGAATGGTGGAGAGCTGGTAGCAAAACCAAGGGCAGACTCCATTGTATCTAGGCCCCTGCTATAGAATCTCTTCTGTGAGCATAATAATGGTGTTTGGGTGTCTGCATCACGCCGGGCCTGTTGCTTTAGTTGGTAGAACTTGTACTGTGTCCAGCTATATATTCCACAGTTGAGCAGACCCTGGGATGATGTTGTTAGAGCCTGAGGAGATGAAGTGATGGAACCCATCCTTCAGGTTTTCAGAGACCCAGGGAATTGTCCCCATTCCCCTTATTTATAAAGCACTGTTATATTTGTTTTATCTCAAACAGCAAAATCTGGTGTCAGTTTTTTATATTTTTCTAGCACTTCTTTTTACTATGTCAATTAGCCAAGATATAGTACAACATTAGTTTTTGATAAGAGTGTTCAACAATTCATTAGTTGCATATAACACCCAGTTCTCATCACAACACGTGCCCTCCTTAATACCCATCACCCGGTAATTCCCCTTCCCCCTACGTTCTGTAAACCTCAGTTTGTTTTCTGGTCCTGAGTCTCTCATGGTTTGTCTCCCTCTCTGAATTCTTCCCATTCTAGCTCTTCCTGAACTCACTCTTCACACCGTACCTTGTTATGGATGACTGAGGGTTGGTCATACACATACACATAACAAAAATGAATGGGTTTCAATTCCCTTCCTTATTACCCCCATTTCCCAGGTCAGGTTTGAGGAAAATGCCCTATTTGTATAGTCAGATAACCCAAAAAAGGCTTCATAAGTCTGATAAAAGAGGAAAAGAGAGAATTGTTCTATTTCTGTATTCCTCTCTCCCCATTTACCTAGAATAGCTAATTTATCCCATTCAATTCGCTCTGGGTGGGAGAGAATTAGGTCATTATCAGTGTTTCATAAAAACATTATCAAGTAGATCTTGTTTTTTTGTTACCCATCCCTTAAAAACACACCAATAAAATGAAGTTAACCAGAGATCCATATGCTCTGGAATGCATGGCAGCACTTTCACAGAAGTATCTACTTCATCTGTGAGGAAAATGTCACATTTTTCATAACTGAATATAAATAATATTTTCTCTTTTGCAACAAAGAAATAAATATGCTAAGGGAAAAACTGTGTTTACTGAATAATGTCAGTGTAAGAGAACAGGATAAGAGGGTGTAAAAACAGATGTTGAAGGTGTTACCTGGAGAACACAGAGGGCCATATGAAGCTTTGTGTCCTGTGGCCTGGTCAACTTTATGATCATCAGAATGACAGCTGTGAAAACACAAGGTATAAATCTTCTTGGCAGCCCTACCTGTCTGAGCATAAAATTCCCCAGTAGAGGGACACCTGAGTGGCTCAGTCGGTTAAGCGTCTGCCTTCAGCTCAGGTCATGATCCCAGGGTCCTGGGACCGAGTCCTGCATGGGGCTCCCTTTGCCTGCCACTCCCACTCCTCGTGCTCTCTCTTTGCCTAATAAATAAATAAAATCTTTAAAAAAACTCCCCAGTATACATGCCTACGTACCATGAGAAATAAAGGTACATGCATAATGAAGACTAGGAGTGAGATTAACCAGTTACATAAACCACTGGGCCTCCGGTCTCCAACTTCTATTCCTCATTGACTAAACTTTGCAGGTTATTAGCAATGATGGTTAAAACACACTATGGGGAGATAAGTTACACTTTTTAGTGTTTCAGAATTCACAAAGCTCTTTCATAAGCATTATCCAATCTGATCCTAACTATACTTTGTGTAGTAGGAAGGGAGGTATTAGTATCTCTGAGCTCTATCAGGATGTTTCCTCTCTTAGGTTGCATCTCATGTCTAATTACCTTAATTTCTTTTTTTTTTAAAGATTTTATTTATTTATTTCACAGAGAGAGAGAGAGATCACAAATAGGCAGAGAGGCAAGCAGAGAGAGAGGAGGAAGCAGGCTCCCTGCTGAGCAGACAGCCCGATGCGGGCCTCGATCCCAGGACCCTGAGATCATGACCTGAGCTGAAGGCAGAGGCTTTAACCCACTGAGCCACCCAGGCGCCCTCTAATTACCTTAATTTCTAAAACATAGGAAGAAAAAGAAGAAAGTGGGACCAACATAGATTTTACAATTGGACAGGAATTTTACAAGTTGCAGTCATCCTTTTTGGTGAGACCACTTTGCTTGATCAGAACCCAATAGGTGTCCTCATCATTATCCAGCTCTTCCCATTAAGATACCCACCTGGGCCCCAGCAGCAAAAGAAGGCCACTGGATAGAAGCGTACTCGCTGCTCCACAGTGTGAATCACTGCCCACTGTTCACTCCCCAGGAACCCAGTTGATTTCACAAACTTCTTATACAGGGTCTGGGCTTGGATGAGTAAGACCTAAATACGGGTACATCAGTGAGTAGTCTGCCTTAGGCTTGGTAAAACTTCCCAGCTCTAGCTTCCTATTGTTGTAGGGGGATCACTTCTCTCAGGATCTGACAGCAGGAAAACTCATTTTCCTGTCTTTATCATCTAAGACTAGCTTTTTCTGAAAGAAAATCATCTTCAAAGTGAACTTTTGCTTGTCCAGGGGAAATAGACAGATATTAGCCAAACCTGTGGTTACCATGTTCAATACATAAACTTTATATCAACTCTCAGGTTTCCCCCCCACCCAAACTGAGGCTAATCACAATATATATGGGAAGTTAAAGCTAATATCTAACCAGGCCCTCTTTTAAAATGTTTTACTAGAGCTTGTGTTAGAAAGTATTCTGTGCTTAATTCCCTTAAAATTAAAACATCACACATGGCTGAGGTTAAATTCTCAACTCAAAGCAAAAAAAAGTTTTAGGAAATCTCTTCTTGCTGTTAGATGGAAAATAGACTGTTTTCCCCTTCCATTTGGGGGTTCTCCACATAAGGTTAAGTTAATGAAACAAATATAAATCAGTTCAGAATCCAATATGCTTTCTGTGGGGAGTAAATTAGGTAATAATCTTGGTAACAAATCTGACAAATCTAAAATTTTCCCTAATAATCCAGACCCACTCTCTAAGTTAATAAGCCAATTATTTGATTAAGTTTAGCCATGTGTTTCCTTTCCCACAGATACAGGAATCAAAAGGAGGCTTTTACTTATTTGGGAATATTTATGTCTAGTAGAATCAGTTCTGATTTTGAATGCCGACTGAAGTTTACGTTACTTAAAAAAGCAATCAAGAATCCCCAGGGTACCAGGTTATGGGATATCTGCCTCTCTTGTCAATCAGTTCTAAATGGAGATCATCAAATCATCTTAATATAAACTATTCATTTTGCCTGCTTTACAAAGTTGCTGGTTTGAGCTAAGCTATCTCCATAATTTATTTTTAAATTTTTAAAGGAAATTTCCCATAATTTTATTTGGTTCACAAGTGCCAGCTGCACTAGCAAAACAAAACATATCTGTGGGATAAATCGGGTCTGCGAGCAGACAGTTTGTAATCCTTGAACCAGCATATGAAGAGAGGAGAAAATGATACTGCAAAGTAGATATGTCAAATAAAAAGGCATATCACTTGTATGCTGATTTTGTACTAGGCAGTTATGTGTAAATAACGTATTGTCCCATGCCTAATTATTTTAATTGTACATCTTTCTCATGATGTCAAATGAGTATTTAATAAATGCCTAAGCCACTTAGCACTTTAACCCCAGTTAGACATAGCATAAATGCATTTATAGCTAGTAAAGCATTGAGAAAAGAAAATTCCCTCATCACTTGGAAAATAATCAAATTAAATCACAGCACATTTCCAATGTTCTGGAGTGTTATCCTGTATAAAGGACATACGTGACATACATTAGTTTTCTGGTCTAGTCTTCCATGAGGATCCAAAGGAACATATATTAATTAGTCCTAGGGTGAGCATAATTCTCACATAATGACTACTGACTCTTTCCCCACTAATCATTTAATCTTGGGAACTCCAAATACTGAGGTAGTAATTAAACTGTCAATATCTCTTAGCTACTTTCTTGGTTCTTAGGACTTTAGGAAATGTCTCTCCATCCCATTTTTTCCCAGTCCCTGGGAATAATGTCCCATCCCCCCAACCCCCTCTCTTTCCATAAAAGCAGGTGGCACCGTACCACAATGGTGAGGAGGCTGAGGAGAAAGCTGGTCAGGAAAATGGTGATCCCATAAAAATAAAGTGTGCTACATACTGACGTGTTGGCAGAAGGCAGTTCAGCCATGGCTGATGGTGGTGAGTACATCAGAATACACCTAGGAAGAGAATCAATGGACAGGACCACTACTAAAGAGACAAGACTAGAGAGATACACATCTGGTAAAACAAAATTTATTAAGTATGCAACTTACCATTTTGCTAACTCTTGCCCATAACACCTTATTTCTTCTCATAGATACTTTATCTTCCAGTCACCTTGCATTATATTCCTACTTATGTATTTTTTTGACATGACTATACCTTGTTCTATAGACTCTACCAAGGTTCTACAGAACCTTGTTCCAAACACAAGCAACTTGGCAAGAATGTATGTAGAAAGTCTCTTCCATCTCTACATATAGAAAAGAAAATGTATAGTCTACCATGAAAATGATAGATTTGGTCCTTGCTTACCTGTGGCTCTGGCTGAAGTTGTGGAAACATTCACTAACATTGCCCAGACAGAAAACAGGTATCATCAACAGCAGAGGTATCAGGCTGGAAGGGGAAAAAAAAAACCCAAAACTTATTGCCCTAATATTCAGGCATTTTTATGGCCTTCCCCATCACAAAATACTCTGTTCTTCTCCCAACTCCATCACCCCTCCACTCTCCATAAATATATATATATATATATACACATACATACACACACATATATATATTCAAATATATATACATGTATATATTACATGTATAATTTCTTCAAGAATGCCTCAAAAACCTTACATATACTTCTTGTCCAATTGGTGGCTAAGTGGAGTGGAGAATGCATTTCATACCTAAATTAATGAACCCTAAATTAGTATCAGAGAGTCTTTGGGTGTGGGTCAAAGTGAAAGGAAAAAAATCTAACGAGGAGTTCTGTGCTAACTTTCCATGACTACCAGGAATAACTTCATTTTCAACAGCCCCTTTCTGGGAGTTTTTTCAAAGCACACATTTAAATAACCAATTATTAATCCAGCTAAATATAGCCAGCTCCCTATAAGAGGAAAAGACTCAGAAGTAAAACTTATAAAAACGCTAACGTCAACTCTGATATGACCACTACATTAGGTGAGACCCAGACCCTTCTCTTCACATACTGAAGACTCTCACCCAGTGTTATAAAGGTGGATGAAATCTTGAAAGCCATCTGTTATAACTCTTTATGATATAAAAAGGAATTAGAAGTCCAAAGACTTAAAGCAAAATATTTGTTGAAGGTCAGAGTTAATGGCAGAATTAAGGTTAAAATCCAAATCTGTAACTGCTTGCCTTTTCTACCTGGGAATATGGTTCCCATGATCAGATATTTGTTGCTTCCAACTCAGTAAGGCTCTGTGAAGACCTAGGAGTGAAAGACTCAGTGGAAATGAAGGGCACTGTCCTCCTATTTGTTCTCACCTAGACCACAGAATAATGAGAGTTTACACCTTGCTAGAAAGGAAAGCAAAAACCTTACCTTGAAAAAATGATGGCTATTTGACCAACATGACAAGTATAATCTATAACCTGTGAAAAGAATAAATATGAGTAAAGTCTTAGAATGTTGCCAATCATAAATACCAGGTCATTACTTACCACTTGAATGAATAAAAATTCCCAAGAGCCACCCTACTTCTATCAAGCAATATTTACTACAAAATTCAATGAAATAGATAGCTCCTTAGCATTGGAGACAAGAGACTTTTATGTGTATTACTATATTCTAAAAAGTACAACAACGACAGCCACAAGGAGAGCCTGTGAGAAGTAGGTTAATATAAGACTTGGATACCACAACAAATTCTCTTAAAAAAAAAAAAGGTAAATACGAAATCATACAGTACTCCTCCATCTTTAACAATAGTTCAATCCTATTCTCTTTTAGATCCAGGGAGGAGTGGACTTTTCAGACCTTATGGGTGGAGCAGAAGTCTATGTATAAGATGACCAGCAGAAACCTTAATAGCCCAGGAACAGCATAAGGGAGGAGGGGAGGAGGGTCAAATAAACCCTTTGGATACAGCATCTACTAGACTCTAGAAGAAAGAACATTCCAAAACCCCCATTTGTGTTAGACACTGAAAAATAACTTACAGAAGAATGTTATCTACCCACTGGAAGTTTACGATAACCTTAAAGTGAGAATAGAATAGAAAACAGCTTTTTTTCTGTTCTGAGGTAAGAGATCATATTATATTCCAGAATGGCATTGATAAAAATCAATAAGCATTAAGTGAGCAGTTAATCAATAATCAGAGATGGGTAAGTGATTTGCCCTAAAAACTGTGGATCAGGAATAGTAAATGATTTCAAGTAAGACAGCCATTGTTGACTTTAAGTAAAATGGGAAATAAGTAAAATCAGTCTTTGGTGACCTCTCCCACCTGTGTCCCTTCTTCCCTTTTTATTCTATCCTCTACCCATCAGGCTAACTTGTTTTTAATTTTTATTCTTACCTTACTGTCAAAGAATCTCTGATTTAAAAAAAATTTACTGATAATAGTACCATTTATTCATTCGACAAATTTTTATTGAGTTTTATCAAGTATGATAGTATACCTCTTTCATTCAGTCTAGAACTGATCTGTAGGCTATAGAGAAAGATCTGTATGTAGGTAAGTTTTCCAGATTCATTTACTCCATGATGCTCTTAAACAAAAAACCCCTTCAAGAAACCACAATAGGGGTGCCTGGTTGGCTCAGTCGGTGGAGCATGCAACTCTTGACCTTGGGGTTGTAGGTTCAAGCCCCATGTTGGGAACACAGATCACTTAAAGATAAAATCTCTTTTTAAAAAAAAAACCCACAACAGAATGGGTACTGTAGAAAACTGGAATATTTAGTAAGATTTATATAATAAGATTAAAATATTTAATGACAGCCAAAGAAATGAAAATTATTAATATCATAAAAATGTTTTTTAAAACAATTTTATTTATTTATTTGAGAGAGAGTGAGAGAGCATGAACAGGGGCAAGGGGAAGAGGGAACAGGCAGCCTGGTGTGAGGCTCGATTCCAGGACCCCAGGATCATGACCTGAGCCGAAGGCAGACACTTAACCAACTGAGCCACCCAGGCACCCCTAAAAATGTTTTCTACCAAGATCACTTAGTGATATAGTGAAAGAAACAGGAATAAGAAACTGAGTGTACTATATAATGGAATACTATTCGGCACTAAAAAAGAATGAACTACTTATACATGCTATAATGAATAAACTTCAAAAGCATTATGCTAAATGAAATCAATGAGACACAAGAGACTATATATTGGAAATTCCATCTATATGAAATGTCCAGAAAAGGAAAATCTATAGAGTCAGAAGTTAGATTAGCAGTTCCCTAGTGCAGGGATGACAATAAAAGGCCATAAAGAATTTGATTAGGGCGAAGAAAGTATTCTGGAACTGATTTATGATATCATTTTACAAGCTAGTAAGTCTGCTTTAGAAACCACTGAATTGTAATTTAAAAAAATGAATTATGTGACATGTAAAATATGCATACACACAAAAAAATCCAGATGTATTTAGTGTTCTCCTCTCTTTTATAAATGTAATACTAGACAGTGCCCCAAACTCTCTTTGAACCAAAGAAAGGAAGACAACTACTCCCTGGATCCACCTTGTTTTCTGATTACCACACATGAACCCCTCTGCCCTTCTGCAAATCAGTATCTGTTATCTGCACATATTGAAGAAATATAGCAGAGCAAAACAGACATTCTCTCTTTCCAATACCTGGAGCCCAAATCCCATGTGAGCAAAGTGAGCTCCTTCCCTGACTCTTCCCAAGATCTTATTCTTCACTCTAGTGACAATAATGGATTGGCATGGAGCTAAGAAGGATGGAACCAGGCAGTAATGACAGTACTGTAAATAATATTTCCTATAATCAAAACCTTTTTATTTTTTTGATGGCAAGAGAGAAGAGGAAATCTTTTCAACAGAATGGAAACTCTGTGAGAACATGACTTTTTTTTATTAACCTCCATGAATTCTCCTACCCAGTACTGAGTACTTACACTGTTTACTAAGGATACATGGATTTGTTTTTAGCATACTGTTCTTTTTTTTCCCCAATGAGGCATTTTATTTGCACGTATGTATTAAATCCCTAGAAAAAGAATCCCAGGATTTTCCCTCCTGTGTATTTTTGTCTTGCTTCTTCATGGTCCATGATGTCAGCTGAGGTTGTCAGTACAATGAAACCAAACTGGTGGGACAGGAACAGGTTATTCTGACATTTTTCTAGATCTTTCAGTTGTACATCAAATCCGGACTGATCACTCCACACTTGTTTAACCTCCCCCTGAGGGTCACAACAATTTTCCCTACTCCGTGATCATCAGTGATTTCAAATTCGCCAATGTAACCGTGCTTCATCATCACAGTGAGAAAACAGACGATGACTCTGGAGCACAGCCTAGGAAGAATCTGGACTTTGCTTCTTTTTTCAGCATTTTTAATGCTCTTGGGACATCTGCCAGGACAATCATGAGCACCATTATGGCAGCATGTAAAGACAGCAGAAAGAGGATGGGAGGGGCGAGCGCATGGAGTTATGGGTAGCATAGTGTTCTTCACTGTTAGCTCTGAATAAAACTTACCAGTGGAATTGTGCTCTGTCCATTCTGGTTGTGTCTCATCCTCAACTGTCTGTACAGATACCAGATGTAATTGACGGTGTAAAGAAATGAGGAAATGTAGAATATCTAGGTGAGAATAAGAAGAAAAAAACCTCATCATAACTGTCCCGCTCTGACTTCTTTCAATTTATTACATTATTTTCTACTATAAGAATCCTACCTAATGGCCTATTAGTAACTTACCATCTAATATCCATAACATGAAAAACGGACCACGTCTGGGAATTCTACCCAGGCCTTCCTATTATAATTTTATCCTTTTGACTATTTAGAGCATTTACAGCATTAGCCACCTTTTCTCACCCAACTGTTCTACATTTAGAAGATATCCTAGAGGGCGCCTGGGTGGCTCAGTGGGTTAAAGCCTCTGCTTTCGGCTCAGGTCATGATCTCAGCGTCCTGGGATTGAGGCCCACATCGGGCTCTCTGCTCAGCAGGGAGCCTGCTTCCTCCTCTCTCTCTGCCTGCCTCTCTGCCTACTTGTAATCTCTCTCTCTGTGTCAAATAAATAAGTAAAAAATCTTTAAAAAAAAAAGAAGATATCCTAGAATATTTTTCTATTTTATTTTTTAATTGGAAAGACTGTAAGGATTTCCATTTGTAATAATGATAGCCTAGGCTATTTGAACCAGTTTCCCATTTTAAAAAATTAAACACCCTGGATGAAATATTTTTTAGATCCTTAAAAGTATCAAAGAACTGACACGATAGCAAGGAATAAGCAGGACAAAATCCCAGAGAAAAAAATTTCTGCTTCCATCTTTGATGAAATAATAGAAATAGAATTTGCCCTTCAGCCTTAAAAACTAAAAATTAGGGAAAATATATGGAAAACCCAGTTTTCAAATATTAGGTAACAATCAGTGCAGAACAGTAATCCCTGAAAGAAGAAAAACAAGCAAATGTCCCAGCTCACTGGCAGGAAAAAGTAAATGCAGTGAGGGGAATCCAAACAGATGACCTGTCTTGGTGAGTGAGGAGACAGAGTACAGAGTTTGGAGAGGCCAAAGCAGCTATAATACATGTAGTAGATTATCAAAGAAGAGGTAGCCACACAGTTATAGTGCTCTGGAGATTTGCAGTGGTACCCTCAAGTCCTTGATTAAGTACTGAGCTATGCATGTGAGACAGAAAACCATGGAGACCAGGAACAGAACAACCAGAGAGGAATATGTGAAAAAAATCTCCAAAGCAATAGTTTGTGTTTCTATCATCCAGAGCGGAAAGACTTCCTAATATATAGGCAGGAAATGAAGTTACCACAGCATAATAAGGTAGAATCATAAGAAAAGTATTACCTCACTAATGGGACAAAATTAGCTGTATATGAAAGACTGCCCGAATGAAAGTTTAAAAGCACGTTTTAAAAAAATAAGCAAGCCTTGAAAGCATCAGATAGATTCAGAGTTGGCTACATTCAAGACAAATTCAAATTTAAAGGAATATATATATGTGTATATATAAATCTAATAACCAACAATGTGAAATCTACAATGCCTGACATCTAATAAAATCTCATAAATCTTGGTTGGCTTGTGAGCTCCACTGAGGAGCCAGAGGTTGGGCAGCTGCTCCAGAAGCTCCCCAGTCACTCCTGTTCCCTGGCCCCTCAGTGACATGACATGCAAGTGATGCTGAAGTGGCCCATGGAGTTCGCAGTGGTGCTGCTGATCCCTTGTTCCCCAAAAATAGCAGCATCTGCTCCCTCTGTCCAGCTCCACACATGATCAGATTATGTGAGAATATGGGATAAGATCAACAAGCTTGAAGCTTTCCTGAATCCTTTCCTAAAGCTTTCTTGCGTATCTGGGTACGAGGTTTTACCTGAAGAGATGGCTGCCATACACTTTTTGCAGCTAGTTTGATATTCACATTTCAGCTCCAACTTTGCATCCTGAGAACATTTGAACATTTCTGTAGGTCCTTTTTAAAATACAACTTGGGGGCCTGGGTGGCTCAGTCATTAAGCGTCTGCCTTTGGCTCAGGTCATGATCCTAGGGACCTGGGATTGAGCCACACGTCGGGCTCCCAACACAGGCTCGGCCAACCCCCAGTGGCACTGCTACTTGGAAAGACTGAGCCACACAGATGCCCCTTACCTTGCCTTCTTAAAAAATATTATAAATGATACAATGAAGCAGGAAAATAAGGTCCATGCCCAAGAGAAAAATTAATCAATAGAAATGGACGCTGAAATAACAGATCATAATAATCAGTAGACAAAGATGTTAACAAGGGCACCTGGGTGGCTCAGTGGGTTAAAGCCTCTGCCTTCAGCTCAGGTCATGATCTCAGGGTCCTGGGATTGAGGCCCGCATCAGGCTCCCTGCTTGGCAGGGAGCCTGCTTCCTCCTCTCTCTCTGCCTGCCTCTCAACCTACTTGTGATCTCTCTCTGTCAAATAAATAAATAAAATCTTAAAAAAAAGAGACGTTAACAAAACTGTAACAAATATACTCCATAAGTCCAAAAAGGTAGAGGAAAATAGATAAATAGAGCTAGGGAAGATATAAAAAAGACCCAAACTGAAATTCTAGAGATGAAAAATACATGAAATTAAAATATGACAAAGTAAAAACTGCAAAAGAAAAGATTAGTAAACTTAAAAATATAGGAATAGAAAATATCTAAAATGAAACAGAGAAAAGAAGACTTCTAAAAGGGGCACCTGGGTGGCACAGTCAGTTAAGCATCCAACTTGGATTTTAACTCAAGTTGTAATCTTAGGGATTAAGATTGAGCCTCACAACTGGCTCTGTACTCAGTGCAGAGAATGGTTGGGTTTCTCTCTCCCTGTCCCTCTGCTCCCATCCATCACCGCAAATAAATAAGTAAATCTTTAAGAAAAAATAAGCAACAAATGTTGGTGAGGCTGTGGAGAAAGGGGAACTCTCTTACACTGTTAGTGGGAATGCAAGTTGGTGCAGCCACTTTGGAAAACAGTGTGGAGGTTCCTCAAAAAATTAAAAATAGAGGTACCTTATGACCCAGGAACTGCACTGGGTATTTACCCCAAAGATACAGATGTAGTGAAAAGAAGGGCCATATGTACCCCAATGTTCGTAGCAGCAATGTCCACAATAGCCATACTGTGAAAAAGCCGAGATGCCCTTTAACAGATGAATGAGTAAAGAAGATGTGGTCCATATATATAATGGAATGTTACTCAGCCATCAGAAAGGATGAATACCCAACTTTTGCATCAGCATGGATGGGACTGGAAGAGATTATGCTAAGTGAAATAAGTCAAGCAGAGAAAGTCAATTATCCTATGGTTTCACTTATTTGTGGAACATAAGGAATAGCATGGAGGACATTAGGAGAAGGAAGGGAAAAATGAAGGTGGTAGAAATCGGAGCAGGAGACGAACCATGAGAGAATATAGACTCCTACAAACAAACTGAGGGTTTTAGAGTGGGAAGATGGGTTAGCCCAGTAATGGGTATTAAGGAGGGCACATATTGCATGGAACACTGGGTGTTAAGAGCAAACGATGAATCATGGAACACTACATCAAAAACCGATGATGTACTGTATGGTGACTAACATAATAAAAAAAGAAAAAATGAGCAAACCTCCAGTGCACCATGAGACAATATCAAGAAGGCTAATTCCCATGGAACTGGAATTCAAGAAGGAGTAGAGAAGCAGGGAGAAACAATATGTTTGAAGAAATAACCAATTTTTCTTCAAATTTAATGAAAATATAAAGCATAAGAAACACGAGGGAAAAAAACACACCAAGACACATTCTAATCAGATTACTGAAAATCAGTGACAAACAGAAAACAACAAAAGCATTCAGGGTAAAAAGCCGTATTATGTACACAGGAACAAAAATTAGAATGACATCACACTTCTTATAAGAAATAACACAATCCAGAGAGATCATATGATAATTGTCTTTCTCTGATTGACTTATTTCGCTCAGCATAATACCCTCTAGTTTCATCCATGGGTAGGGATAGGGTGGATGGGTTATGGACATTGGGGAAGGTGTGTGCTTTGGTGAATACTGTGAAAGATGTAAGCCTGATCATTCACAGACCTGTACCCCTGGAGCAAAGAATAAAAAATAAAGAAAAAAAAAAAGAAATAATACAATCCAGAAAACATAGATAAAACATCTTTAAAATAACTGAAATGAGGGGGAAATCTGTCAATGTAGGGATGCCTGGGTGACTCAGTCAGTTAAGCATCTGCCTTTGGTTCAGGTCACGATCCCAGGGTCCTGGGATCGAGTCCTACATTGGGCCCTTGCTCAGCAGAGAGCCTGCTTCTCCCACTGCCTCTGTCCATCCCCCTGCTTGTGTTCTCTCTCTCTCTCTCTCTATCAAAATAAATAAATAAAATCTTTTTAAAAAAATCTGTCAACCTAGAATTCTATACATAGAAAAATATCTTTCAAAAACAAGGATAAAAAGTAAGGACTTTTGTAGACAAAGTGAGAGAATACGCTGAAGCAGACAATTACTATAAGAAATGTTAAAGGAAATCATTCAGGAAAAAACATGTGGTAACAGATAGAAGTTTGAATCTACACAAAGAAATTAAGAGCACCAAAAATGGGAACAGTTTGGTGTTTCCTTAAATAATTAAATGCAGAATTACCATATGATTCAGCAATTCCACTCCTATGTACAGACTTCAAAGAATTAAAAACAAATACTCAAACAACTACATGTGTATCTATGCTCATAAAAGCACTGAGAATAGCCAAAAAGTGGAAACAGTCCAAGTGTCCATAAACATATGAATGAATAAACAAATTGTGACATATACATACTATATTATTCAGCCATAAAAAGGAATGATGTACTGATACATGCTACATGGATGACCCTTCAAAACATTATGCTAAGTGAAAAAAAAACAGATACAAAGGTCATATTTTTTAATGATTCTATTAAGATAAAGCATCTAGAATAGATATAGCCACAGCAACTTAACTCAGAATGGTGGTTTCCGGAAGGGAAACAGGGAAAAACTACTTAATGAGAAAGGGGTTTTTACTTTGGAATGACAGAAATGTTTTAGAACTAGATAGAGTTGGGGTTGCACAATATTGTGAATGTACTACCACTAAACTGTTCACTTTATTTTTTTTAAGATTTTATTTATTTATTTTGACAGAGAGAGATTACAAGTAGGTAGGCAGGCAGAGAGAAAGGAGGAAGCAGGCTCCCTGCTGAGCAGAGAGCCTGATGCGGGCCTTGATCCCAGGACCCTGAGATCATGACCTGAGCCAACGGCGGAGGCTTTAACCCACTGAGCCACCCGGGCGCCCTAAACAGTTCACTTTAAAATGATCAATTTTACTTATGTGAATTGCATCTCAAATTTTTTTATTTTTCAGGTTTTTATTTAAATTCCAGTTAGTTAACATGCAATGTAATATTAGTTTCAGGTGCAGAATTTAGCTACTCATCACATAAATACAACACCCAGCACTCATCATAACTGCCCTCTTTAATACCCATAACCCATTTAACTCATTCCCATGCCCACCTTCCCTCCAGCAACCCACAGTTTGTTCTCTATAATTAAAAGTCTGTTTTCTGGTTTACCTCTCTTTTCTCCTCCCTCCCCCATTTTTATCTGTTTTGTTTCTCAATAAATTGTTTTAAAATTTTTTCAGCATCAGAGGATCCCAATGAAGATGGTGGAATAGGAGGATCCTGAGCTCACCTCACACAGACATACCAAGGCTACTACTACATATAGAGCAATCTCAGAACAATCTGAAGATTAGTAGAACACTCTTCTACACCTAAATATAAAAGAAAAAAAAACAAGTCAAGAAGAGTAGGAGAGGCAGAGACAGACTAGTCAGGACCCAGACTCTCAGCACAATGACCCACAGCAGGAAGGATATCATAGGCATGCAGGTCCTCCCTGAGGAGCAAGGGTTTCAAGCTCTACACTGGGCACCCCCTGCCCTGGGGACTTGCTCCTGGAAGATAAACCCCTATAACACCTGGCTTTGAAAATCAGTGGGGCTTACTTCTAAGAGAGAGAGAGAGAGATACCAGAAATTGAGACTCTACTCTTAAAGAGCCCATGCACAAATTCAGTCACAGTGAGATCCAACACACAGGCAGCAGTTTTAAAAGCACCCAGGCCATATATAAAGGAGATTTATTGACTAATTTTAGGGCAGGTGACAGAAGGGCAGTTATCTATAGGAACTTTCTCCAGGAATGGAAATGCTGGTGAATGCCATTATTCTTGCCCTCCTTCTGCCTAGCTGGCACAACTCTGGTGGGCACCCATTCTGACATTCTCCATCTACTTTTCAAGCCTGCTAACCCTACCCCAACATTATCCTATGCCTTGTTCAACCCACCTGCCCCACTGGGTACTCCTTTCAAAGCAGCTCTTATGGGGGATGGGACAGTCTCCACCTAGCGGTGCACCAACAGTTGTGGCTGGGCCCTGAAGGCAGCCACACCTGGGGCTAGCCCCAATTACCAGCACACACATAGCAGCCATACCCAGGCCTCTAAGCTAGTTGTATCAGGGGCAATTCTGCATACCAGTGCACTCAAAGCAGTCATGGCCCAGCCACAACAGGAGGGCAGTTACAGCCTATACAGGAGACATCCCTGGAGCACCTGGTTCTGGTGACCAGGGAGGAATGTGTTTCTGGGCCCCACAGGATGCCCTCTACATGAGGCCACTCCATCAAGACCAGGAGGCACATGGGCGCCTGGGTGGCTCAGTGGGTTAAAGCCTCTGCTTTCGGCTCAGGTCATGATCTCAGCGTCCTGGGATCGAGGCCTGCATCGGGCTCTCTGCTCAGCAGGGAGCCTGATTCCTCCTCTCCCTGTCTCTCTGCCTGCCTCTCTGCCTACTTGTAATCTCTCTCTCTGTGTCAAATAAATAAATAAAATCTAAAAAAAAAAAAAAAAAAAAAGACCAGGAGGCACAGCTGGCCTACCTAATACATAGAAACAAACACGGGGGGTGCCTGGGTGGCTCAGTCATTAAGCATCTGCCTTAGGCTCAGGTCATGATCCCAGAGTCCTGGGATCAAGCTCCACATTAGGCTCCCTGCTCAGCGAGAAACCTGCTTCTCCCTCTCCCACTTCCCTTGCTTGTGTTCACTCTCTGGTTGTCTCTCTCTGTCAAATAAATAAAATCTTAAAAAAGAAAAGAAAAGAAACAAACACAGAGAACCAGGCAAAATGAGGAGACAGAGGAATATGTTCCAAATGAAAGAATGAGAAAACTCCTCGCCAAAGGAACTAAATGAAATGGAAATAAGCACTCCACATAACAGAGTTCAAAATAAAGGAGTTTATCACCATTAAACAAACCTTCCAAGAAAAGTTAAAGGACCTTCTTAGAGGCAAAAGAAGAGGCCATAACTAGAAGTAAGAAAATTATGAAAGAAAAAAATCTCGCCAGTAACAAATATAGTAAAGGTAGTGGATCAACCATTTGCAAACCTAATATTAATGTTAAGATATCAAAGTAGTAAAATCAACTGTATCTACAATAATTAGTTAAGGGATATACAAAATAAAATATAAAATATGACATCAAATACATAAAACAGGGAAGGGGAGTAAAAACATAGTGCTTTTAAAATGTGTTTGAACTTAAGTCATTATTAACATAAAATAGACTGCTTTATACATAGGATGTTATAGATGAACCTCATGGTAACCACAAACCAAAACCGTGTAACAGATACACAGAAAATATAGATAAAGGAATCAAAACATAACACTAAGGAAAACAATCAAATCACAAAGGAAGAATGCAAAAGAAGAAAAGAATGAAGAACTATAAAAATATATTTAGGGGTACATGGGTGGCTCATTCAGTTGAGCATCTGACTCTTGGTTTCAGTTCAGGTCATGATCTCAGGGTCATAGGTTGAGCCCCACATCAGGCTCTGTGCTCAGCGTGGCGCCTGCTTGGGATTCTCTCTATCCCTCTCCCTCTGCCCCTTCTCTCCACGCACGCTCTCTCTCTAAAATAAATAAATAAAATCTTTAAAATATACATATATTTAGAAATATCTAAGTATACAAAGCAATTATTAATAGATCTTAAAGGAGAAATAAAGAGCAATATCAATAATAATAGGGGACTTCGATACCCCACTTTCAATGAGGATCAATAAGGTAACACAGCACTTGAATTCATCTTTTCCAATTATAAAGATATGAAACTAGAAATCACTAACAAGGTGGAAACTATAAAATTCCCAAATACATGGAAAACTAAACAACACACTCTTGAACAACCAATGCATCAGAGAAGAAATCAAAAATTTAAAATATCTCAAGACAACTGCAACAAAGAAACACAACATATCAAAACTTAGGGGATGCAGCAAAAATAGTTCTAAGAGGGAAATTTAGAACAATAAATGCCTACATTCAGAAAAAGAAAGATCTCAAATAAATGACCTAAGTTTACACCTCAGGGAATTAGAAAAAGAACAAAGTAAGCCCAATAGTAGTAGAAGAAAGGGGACAAGATTAGAGCAGAAATAAATGACATAGAGGATGAAAAATAATAAAAAAAATCAACAAAATTGAGGTTTTCGTAAATATAAACAAAAATGACAAACTTCGGGTTAGAATAAGAAAAAGGAGAAAAGATTCAAATAAATGAAATGAAAGGGGAGACATTACACAGGAACAGCAGACATTAAGCAAGCACAGCATAAGAAATATAGTCAGTAATACTGTAACAGCATTGTTTGGTGACAAATGATAGCTATACTTGTGGTGAGCATAGCATAATGAAGAGAGATACTGAGTCACTATGATGTATACCTGACACCAATATAACATTGTACATCAACTGTAGTAAAATAAAAAATATTTTTCAATGAGTTTGGCCAGATTTATTGGAAAATAATATGGAAGTTTTAGTAACTGTATATTATTTGATAAAAATGTTATTAACAGATAATGAACTGGGTACTAGAACAAAAAGATCATTGATTCAATAAAATTTAATTATCATTTCTCATTATAAAAAAAGAAAATGGAAAGACATTAAACCAATACCACAGAAATACAAAAGATCCTGAGACTATTATGAACAATTATACACTTACAAGTTGAATAACATAGAATGGATAAATTCCTAGCAACATAAAAATTATCATGACTGATAATTTCCTGAAGAAACAGGAACTCTGAAGAGACCAATAAGGAATAAGGGGATAGAATCTGTAATTGTCACCCTCCCAACAAAGAAAATTTTAGGACCATTTGGTTTCACCAGTGAACTCTACTAAACATTTATTTACTTTTTTAAAAGTTATAAATGGATTTTATTTATTTTTTATTATGTTCAATCAGCCAACATATAGTCCATCATTTAGTTTCTGATGTAGTCTTCAATAATTCATTAATCGCATATAACAACCAGTGCTCATCACATCACGTGCCCTCCTTAATACCCATCATCTGGTTACCCCATCCTCCCACTCCCCCCTCCCTTCTGTAACCCTCAGTTTGTTTCCTAGAATCCATAGTCTCTCATGGTTACTCTCCCTCTCTGATTTCTTCTCATTCAGTTTTCCCTCCTTTCCCCTATGGTACCCTGTGCTAGTCCTTATATTCCACATATGAGTGAAACCATATGATAACTGTCTTTCTCTGCTTGACTTATTTCACTTAGCATAATTCCCTCCAGTTCCATCCACATCAATGCAAATGGTAGGTATCCATCCTTTCTGATGGCTGAGTACTATTCCATTGTATATATGAACCACATCTTCTTTATCCATTCATCTGTTGAAGGACATCTCGGCTCCTTCCATAGTTTGGCTATTGTGGACACTGCTGCTAAGAAAATTGGGGTGCATGTGTCCCTTCTTTTGACTACATCTGTATCTTTGGGGTAAATACCTAGTAGTACATTTGCTGGGTTATAGGGTAGCTCTATTTTAACTTTTTGAGGAACCTCCATACTGTTTTCCAGAATGGCTATACCAACTTGCATTCCCACCAACAGTGTAAGAGGGTTCCCTGTCTTAATTTTAGCCATTCTAACTGGTGTAAGGTGCAATCTCATTGTGGTTTTGATTTGTATTTCCCTGATGGCTAGGGATGTGATGCACTTTTTCATGTGTTAGTTAGCCATTTGTATGTTTTCTCTGGAGAAGCGTCTCTTCATGTCTTTTGCCCATTTCTTGACTAGATTATTTGTTTGTTGGGTGTTGAGTTTGATAAGTTCTTTATAGATCTTGGATACCAGTCCTTTATCTGATATGTCATTTGCAAATATTTTCTCCCATTCCATGGGTTGCCTTTTAATTTTCTTGACTGTGTCTTGGCTGTGCAGAAGACTTTTATCTTGATGAAGTCCCCTTTTATCTTGATGAACTTGATGATAGTTCATTTTTGCTTTTGTATCCCTAGTCTTTAGAGACGTGTCTTGCAAGAAGTTGCTGTGGCTGATGTCAAAGAGGTTACTGCTGGTGTTCTCCTCTAAGAGAGAAATTAATGCCCAACCTTCTCAAATTTGTCCAAAAAAGTACAGAAGATGGAATAATAAAAAATTCATAATAAAAAATTCTCAAAAATTAGATACAAAAGAAATGTGCCTTAACACAATAAAGGCCATATATAACAAACTAACATCATAGTCATGAAATCTGAAAGCTTTTCCCCTAAAATCAGCAACAAGACAAGGATGCTCACTCTCGTCACGACTATGGGAGTCCTAGCCAGAGCAGTTAGGCAGGAAAAAGAAATAAAATGTATCCAAACTGTAAAGGAAGAAGTAAAATTGTCTCTATTTGCAGATGACATGATATTATACATAGAAAATCCTAAGAACTCCATAAAAAAACTTTCAGAAGTAAATTCAGTAAAGCTGCAGGATACAAAATCAACTTACAAAAATCATCTGTTTCTAAACACTAATGACAAACTATATGAAAAAGAAATTAGGAGAACAATCTAACTTAAAATAGCATCAAAATTAATAAAATACTAAAGAAAAAAATTTAGCCAAGGAGATAAAAGATCTGTACACTCAAAACTCTAAAACACTGATAAAAGAAACTGAAGACACATATAAATGGAAAGATATTGTGTGTCCATGTATTGGAAGAATTAGGATTATTAAAATGTCCATACTAATGAAAATAATCTACAGGTTCAATCCCTATAAAATTCCAATGGCATTTTTTGGAGAAAAATGTAAACATAAAAGACCCTGAATAGCTAAAGCAATCGTGAGCAAAAACAACAAAAATGACTGCATCGTGCTTTCAAATTTCCTATTATATTACAGAGCTATAGGAAGCAAACTAATACTGTACAGTAAGCAAAATAATGCTTATGGCAATTGGTATAGTATGGGAGATCAAGGAAATAATATGGAATAAAAACAGACATATAAGACAAAAAAACCAGAATTGAGAGTCGAGAAATAAACTTAACCATATAACTAATCTTTGATAAAAGAACCAAGAATAAACAACGGGGAAAGGATAATCTCTTCAATATAGGGTGATGGCAAAACTGGATAGTCACATTTAAAAAAAAAAGGAATTGGAGCCTCATACTACACACACAAGTCAGCTCAAAATAGATTGAAAATTTAAATATATGACTTCCCAGAAGAAAATATGGAGGAAAATGTTTAACTAGTCTTGGCAATGATTTTTTGGATATGACACCAGAAGCACAGGCAATAAAAGCAAAGGTAAACACATGAGAACACATCAAACTAAAAAGCTTCTGCACAACAAAGGAAAGCATCAACAAAATGAAAAAGCAACCTACATAATGGCATTAAATATTTCAAACCCTATATCCAATAAGGGGTTAATAGTCATACTATGTAAGGTACTCACACAACTTAATAGCAATAATATAACATAAAATAATCTGATTTAAAAATGGCCAGAGGGCACATTGGTGGCTCAGTTGGTTAGGCATCTGCCTTTAGCTCAGGCCATGATCCTGCAGTCCCAGGATGCAGTCCTCCATTGGGCTCCCTGCTCAGCAGGGAGTCTACTTCTCCCTCTGACCCTCCCCCATCTCATGCTCTCTCTCTCTCTCTCAAATAAATAAAGTCTTTTTTAAAAATGGGCAAAGGACCTGAACAGACATTTTTCCAAAGAAAGCACAGAAATGGGCAACAGATGTATGAAAAAGTGCTCAACCTCACAAATTATCAGGGAAATGCAAATCAAAACCACAGATATCATCTTGTACCTGTCAGGATGGCTATTATAAAAAAGTCAAAGAGGGGTACCTGGGTGGCTCAGTGTGCTAAGTGTCTGACTCTTGATTACCGCTCAGGTCATGATCTCAGGGTTATGAGATCAAGCCCCACCTCGGTCTCCAGGCTCAGCACAGATTCCACTTGAGATTCTCTCTCTCCCTCTTCCTCTGCCTTTCCCCATACTCACTCTCTCTCTCTAAATAAGTAAAAAAAAAAAATCTTTTTAAAAAAGTTTTAAAAAGTCAAAGAAAACAAGTATTCACCAGGATGTGGAGAAAAGGGAATCCTTATATACTACTGGAGGGAATGTAAATTGGTATAGCCACTAAGAATAACAATATGGAGAACTACCAATAAACCAGCAATCCCACTTCTGGGTATATATTCAAAGGAAAGAAAATAACCATTCCAAAGAGACACTAGCACTCTCATGTACACTGCAGCACTATTCACAAGAGCAAACACGTGGAAACAACCTAAATGTCTGTCAATGGATGAATGGATAAAGAAAATGTGATAAAACACATATGTACACGCATGCACGTGCACGCACACACACACTGGTGTATTATTCCACCTTTAAAATGAAGTAAACTCTGCCACTTGTGAGAACATGGGTGAATTTGGAGTATAATATGCTAAGCAAAATAAGCCAGATGACACAGAGACAAATACTACATGATCTCGCTTACATATGGAAGCTAAAAATTTGAACTCATAGAAACAGAGTGGAAGGCTGGTTACCAGGGAATGGAGGATGCGGTAAATGGGGTAATGCTGGTCAAGGGGTATAAACATTCAGATGAATAAGTGATAAGATGAATAAGTTCTATAACCTTAATATACACCTAACAGAGTAGATATTAAATATCGTCACCACATACAACGTAACTTTGTAAGCTAACAAATGTCTTAATTAGCTTGATTTTGGTAATCATTTCACAACATATACGTATATCAAAACATCACAGGGGCGCCTTCGTGGCTCAGTTGGTTAAGCATCTGCCTTCAGCTCAGGTCATGATCTCAAGATCCTGAGATCAAGCCCTGTGTTGGGCTCCCTGCTCAGGGTGGAGTCTCCTCTCCCTCACTCTCTCCCTCTGCTTTCCCCCTCAGTTGCACACTTGCTCTCTGTCTCTAAAATAAATGAATGAATGAATAAATAAATAAAATCTTTTTTTAAGTGACAAAAGAAAAAAACAGAGACATGGCAGAAATAAACTGAACCAAGTGATCAAAATTAACAATACTAACAATGAGATGTACTGAAACTACATGCCTCCTGATATAATGTCCTGAGAAGTATGTGATGCTACTTCTGTGGTATTTTATGATTTTCCTGCTAAAATACATAGATTGAATTTAAACATGAACAACATCAGATGAGTAACAATAGAGTAATTTGCTAGTACTCTTCAAAAAGCATCAATGTGGGCGCCTGGGTGGCTCAGTGGGTTAAAGCCGCTGCCTTCGGCTCAGGTCATGATCCCAGGGTCCTGGGATCGAGGCCCACATCAGGCTCTCTGCTCGGCAGGGAGCCTGCTTCCTCCTCTCTCCTCTCTCTCTGCCTGCCTCTTTAAATGATTGGTAGGGGAGCACCTGGGTGTCTCAGTCAGTTAAGTGTCCACCTTTGGCTCAGGTCATGATCCCAGGGTCCTGGAATCGAGACCCATGTCATTGGGCTCCCTGCTCACCTGGGGAGTCTGCTTCTTCCTCTCCTTCTGCCTGTCCCCCTGCTCGAGGTCTCTCTTGCAAAATCACCCTCTCTTAAATAAATAAATAAATAAAATCTTAAAAAAAAATGTTTCATAGACTTCCACTGGGAGACCATCCAAACTGGGCTCTTGTTTGTTGGGAGAGTTTTGGATTACTGCTTCAATTTCTTGCTGGTTACGGGTCTGTTCAGGTTCTATTTATGTTCTATTTCTTCCTATTTCAGTTTTAGTTTTGGTAGTTTATGTTTCTAGGAATGCATCCATTTCTTCTAGATTGCCTAATGGTTGCCATATAATTGCACATAATATTCTCTTGTAATTGTATTTCTTCGGTGTTGGTTGTGATTTCTCCTCTTTCATTCATGATTTTGTTTATTTGGGTCCTTTCTCTTTTCTTTTGGATAAGTCTGGTTAGGGGTTTATCGATCTTACTAATTTTTTTCAAGGAACCAGCTCCTAGTTTCCCTGTGATCTATTTCCATATCATTGATTTTTGCTCTAATTTTCATTATTGTTCTTTTCCTGCTGGATGTAGCCTTTATTTGCTGTTCTTTTTCTAACTCCTTTTGGTGTAAGATTCAGTTGTGTATTTGAGACTTTTCTTGTTTCTTGAGAAAGGCCTGTATTGCTATAGACTTCCCTCTTAGGACTGTCTTTGGTACATCCCAAAGGTTCTGAACTGGCCTCAACAGTCAGACAACAAAAGAAATAAAATGCATCCAAATAGGCAAAGAAGAAGTCAAACGTTTACTCTTCATTGATAATATGATACTCTATAAAGAAAACCCCAAAGACTCTACCCAAACAATTGCTAGAACTGATACAGGAATTCAGCAAAGTCACAGGATATAAAAATCTATGAGCAGAAAAGTCGGTTGCATTTCTATACACTAACAATGAAACGGAAGAAAGAGAAATCAAGGAATAGATACCATTTACAATTGCACCAAAAACCATAAGATACCTAGGAATAAACCTAACCAAAAAGGTAAAGGATCTATACTCTGAAAATATAGAACACTTATAAAAGAAACTGAAGAAGACAAAGAAATGGAAAAACATTCCATGCTCATGAAATGGAAAAACAAATATTGTTAAAAAAAAGTCTAGGCTACCCAAAGCAACGTACACATTCAATGGAAACCCTATCAAAATGCCATCAACATTTTTCACAGAGCTGGAATAAATAATCTTAAAATTTGTATGGAACCAGAAAAGACTGTGAATAGCCAGAAGTATACTGAAAAAGAAAATCAGAGCTGGAGGCATTACAATCGCAGATTTCAAACTATATTGCAAAGCTGTAATCAAGACAGTATGGTACTGGCACAAAACCAGACACATAGATCAATGGAACAGAATAGAGAATCCAGAAATGGACCCTCAATTCTATGGTCAACTAATCTTTGACAAAGCAGGAAAGACTAGCCAACGGAAAAAAGATAGTCCCTTCAACAAATGGTGTTGGGAAAACTGGACAGCCACATGCAGAAGAATGAAACCAGACCACAGAGGAAGAGGAACCCTCTAACACTGCTGGTGGGAATACAAACTGGTACAGCCACTCTGGTAAAGAGTATGGAGGTTCCTCAAAAAGTTAAACATAGAGCTACCCTATGACCCAGAAATTGGACTACTAGGTATTTATCCAACGGATATATAGTGATCTGAAGAGGCACATGACCCTCAATGTTCACAGCAGCAATGTCCACGATAGCCAAACAATGGAAGAGCCCAGATATCCATCAACAGATGAATGGATAAAGATGTATATTGATACATATACAATGGAATATTACTAATCCATCAAAAAGAATGAAATCTTACCATTTGCAACGATATGGATGGAAATAGAGGGGGAGGGAATTATGTTAAGCGAAATAAGTCAAACAGAGAAAAACAGTTATCATATGATTTCACTCATATGTGGAAATTAAGAAACAAAACAGAAGACCATAGGGGAATGGAGGGAATAAGATGAAATCAGAGAGAGAGAGAGAAACCATAATAGACTCTTAACTAGAGGAAACAAACTAAGGGTTACTAGAGTGGAGGTGGATGGAGGGATGGGGTAAGTGGGTGAGGGCACTAAGGAAAGCACTTAATGGAATGAGCCCTGGGTGTTATACGCAACTGATGAATCACTAAACTCTACCACTGAAACAATAATACACTATATGTTAATTAATGAATTTAAATAAAATTAAATTTAAAAATGAATATAATAGGATTCTATACACTACAATTGGTCATGATATTCCAATAACTAAATAGTTGTTGGATTAGTTTTATCACTATATAGCTTGCTCAGTATTTTTTATGTCGACTGCTGACACCATTATGCACTCATGAAACTGATTTTTAAACTCCCATGTTTTTCTAAGAGTCTCATGGTTTCAGCGCTTACATTTTAAGCCTCTAATCTACTTTGAGTTAATATTTGTGCATGATGTAATGTAAGTTTAGTCTTTTGCATGTAGATATCCAGTTGACCAAACACAATTTATTGAAAAGGCTATGCTTTCCCCGTTGAATTGTTTTAGCCACTATGTCAAAAGTTGATTGTTAAAAATGTTAGGGTTTGGGCGCCTGGGTGGCTCAGTGGGTTAAAGCCTCTGCTTTCAGCTCAGGTCATGATCTCAGGGTCCTGGGATCGAGGCCCGCATTGGGCTCCCTGCTCAGCGGGGAGCCTGCTTCCCCCTCTCTCTCTCTGCCTGCCTCTCTGCCTCCTTGTGATCTCTCTCCCTCTGTGAAATAAATAAAATCTTTAAAAAAAAATGTTAGGGTTCATTTCTGGGCTCTCAGATCTATTCCACTGACATGTATGTCAATCTTTGTACCGGTACCACCCTGTCTTGATTAATGAAACTTTGTAGTAAGTTCCAAAATAAGGAAGTGTGAGGAGTCCAACTTTGTTCCTTTTCAAGATTGTTTTGGCCACTCTGGGTCCTTTGCATTTCCACATAAATTTTGGATTAACTCATCAATTTCTGCAAAAAAAAAAAAAGGCAGTTGGAACTCTCACAGGAATTGTGATAAAATTATAGGTCACTTGGGGATCATCTTGTTGTCATCTTAAAAATATTGTCTTGGGCGCCTGGGTGGCTCAGTTGGTTAAAGCCTCTGCTTTCGGCTCAGGTCATGATCCCNGGCAGTTGGAACTCTCACAGGAATTGTGCTAAAATTATAGGTCACTTGGGGATCATCTTGTTGTCATCTTAAAAATATTGTCTTATTTGGGGCACCTAACTGGCTGAGTTGGTTAGGCAAACTAATTCTTTTTTTTTAAATTATTTGCCCCAGGGGTACAGGTCTGTGAATCATCAGTCTTACACCTTTCACAGCACTCACCATAGTACAAGCCCTCCCCAAGGTACATAACCCATCCACCCTATCCCTACCCTCCCACCCCCCAGTAACCCTCAGTTTGTTTTGTGAGATTAAGAGTCTCTTATGGTTTGTATCCTTCCCGATCCCATCTTGTTTCATTGTTTTTCCCTCCCCACCCCCAACGACTCCCCACCCTGCCCGTCAAGTCGGCAAACTAACTCTTGATTTTAGCTCAGGTCGTGATCACAGGATCCTGGGATCGAGCCCCATGTCAGGCTCCTTGCTCATTGGGGAGTCTACTTGTCTCCCTCTCCCTCTGTCCCTACCCAGCTCATACACTCTCTCTCTCTCTCAAATTAATAATCTTCTAAAAATATATTGTCCTGTGAGGCATGCTTGGCTGGCTCAGAGAGTAGAACATACAACCTTTGATCTAAGGGGTGTGAGTTCAAGCCCCATGTTGGACGTTCAAGCCCCATGTTGGACGTAGAACTTACTTAGAAAAAAAAAAGAAAAAATAGTTTTTGATCCATCAACACAGAATCCCTTACCATTTACTTAGATTTTATTTGTCAACAATATTTTATAGTTTCTAGTGTACTATTCTTATACTTATTTTGTTACATTTTTTTCTCAGTATTTTTTCTTTTTGATGCTATTGTAAATGAACTGTTTTCTTAATTTCATTTTTGGATTGTTTATTGCTAGTGTACAGAAATGTAACTGATTTTTATATTGATCTTATATTCTGCAACTGCAGTGAAGTCATTTCTAGTATTTTAGTGGATTCTTTAGAGATTTAGATATACAAAATCACATTATCTGCAAAAAGAGGTAATTTTAGTCTTCCTTCCCAATCTAGATGGCCTTTATTTTTTTCTCTTGCCTAACTCCCCTGGCTAAAACCTTCAGTACAGTCTTGACCAGAAGTGATAGAAGCATATGTCTTTGTCTTTCTCTTAAGCTAAGGAGGAAAGCATTCAGTTTTTCATCACATAGTATGATGTTAGCTGTAGGATTTTTATAGATGCTCTGGGGTGCGTGGGTGGCTCAGTCAGTTCAGCCTCTGACTCATGATCTCAGGGTGGTGAGACTGAACCCTACAATGGGCTCCACGCTGAGTGTGGAGTCTGCTTGAGATTCTCTCTCTGCACTGCCCCTCCCCCTGCTTACACATATGCACACCCTATCATTCTCTAAATAAAATCTTTAAGAAATATATGTAGATGTCCTTTGTGAGGTTGACAAAGTTGCCTTCTATTGCTAGTTTCTTGACTGTTTTTATTATGAAAAGGTTTTGGATTTTCTCATATATTTTTTCTGTATTGAGATGACCATGTGTTTTTTCCTTTATTTTATTGATATGGTATTGTAATTAATGCATTAAAGCCCTAATTCCCAACATGACTGTATTTGGAGACAGTGGCTTTAAAGAAATTATTAATTTTAAATGAGGTCATAAGAATGGGGTCCTAGGGGCACCTGGGTGGCTCAGTGGGTTAAAGTCTCTGCCTTCAGCTCAGGTCATGATCTCAGGGTCCTGGGATTGAGCCCTGCATCGGGCTCCCTGCTCAGCAGGGAGCCTGGTTCCTCCTCTCTCTCTGCCTGCCTCTCTGTCTACTTGTGATATCTCTCTGTCAAATAAATAAATAAAAATCTTAAAAAAAAAAAGAATGGGGTCCTAATACAAAAGGACTGGTGTCCTTATAAGAGACATGAGATTTGTGTACAACAGAGAAAAGGCCATGTGAGACCACAGAGCAAAGGCAGCCATCCCCAAACCTGCTCAGGAGAAAACAACCCTGTCAGCACCGTGATCTTAGACTTTCAGACTTCATAACTATGAGAAAATATACTTGTTTAAACAATCCAGTCTGTGGTATTTTGTTTTGACAGTTCTAGTTAATAAAGGTCAATATAATATTCCATATAATATAATATTCCATTCATTGCTTTTTCTGTGTGAAATCAATTTAGCATTCTTGGATAGAGCCCTCTTCTTTGTCATGATCCCAAATCCTTTTATATGTTGCTGGATTAGGTTTGCTTATATTTTATGGAGGATTTTCTCATCTATATTCATAAGAGATTCTGGTCTGTACTTTTTTTTCTTGTGATGTCTTTGTCCAATTTTTGTATCAGAGTAATACTGACCTGAATGTGAAAACACAATATACCAAAACTAATGGAATGCAGCTTTTCACTTTCATTCCTATCGAAGTATTTTCTTATTTCCCTTGTGACTCCTTATTTTGACTTATTATCTTCTTAGGAGTGTAATGTTTACTTTCCACATATTTATGAATTTCCCACATTTCTTTTTCTTGTTGATTTCTAATTTTATTCTCTGGGTCTAAGAAGATACTTTGTATGATTTCAGTTCTTTTAAATCTACTAAGGTTTATGTTATGACATATCATATGATCTATTCTTAAGTATGTTCCATGTGAACTTAAGAAGATTATGTATTCTGCTGTGGTAGGGTCGACTATTTTATAGACATCTGTTAGGCCAAGTTGGTTGCTAGTGCTGTTCAAGTCCTCCATATCCTTGCTGATTTTCTGCCTAGTTATTCCACCCATTATTGAAAGTGAGGTGTTTAAATACCCAACCATTATTATTGAGTTATCTGCAACTCTTTTCAATTCTGTCAGTTTTTGCTTTATATATTGTAGGGCATACATATTTATAATTGTCACATCTTCCTGATATATTAGCACTTCTATCATTATAAAAATATCCCTCTTCAGTAACATTTTTATTCTTAATGTCTATTTGTCTGATATTACTGTAACAATGCAACTCCTTTTTTGGTTACTGTGCACATAGTTTATCTTTTTTCATCCTTTTACTTTCAGCCTATTTGTACCCTTGAATCTGAAGTGTATCTCCTATAAAGAATAGTTTAATCTCTGTCTTTTGAATCAACTGTTTAATCCATTCATATTTAATACTAGTGTTGATATGGTTATATTTGTATCTGCCATTTGTTTTTTGTTTTCTATACAGATCATGACTGCTTTTTTCTTTGTTTCTCCTTTATGAACTTTTTATTTAAGTGGATATTTCTAGTGTGGCATTTTGACTCCTTTCATTACTTTAAACTAAAATTTTGGAGCGATTTTCTTTGTGGTTGCTCTAGGGCTGACAGTGTATATCTTACTTTATAAAAAAAATTTTTTTAGAGATGCCTGGGTGGCACAGTCAGTTGCGCATCTGCATTCAGCTCAGGTCATGATCCCAGGGCCCGGGATCAAGTTCCGCATCAGGGTCCTTGTTCAGTGGGGAGCTTGCTTCTCCCTCTGCCTGCTGCTTACTTTGCTTGTGTTCTCTCTCTATCTCTCTCTGATAAATAAAATCTTTTAAAAATTTTTAAGGTTTTTTTTCTTTATTTACTTGACAGAGAGAGAGAGACAGAGAGAGCACAAGTAGGCAGAGTGGCAAGCAGAGAGGGAGAAGCAGGCTCTCCACCGAGCAGGGAGCCCAATGTGGGGCTCAGTCCCAGAACCCCAGGATCATGACCTGAGCCAAATCACCTGAGCCAAAGGCAGCCGATCAGCTAACTGAGCCACCCAGGTGCCCCTTAGTTTATCAAAATAGACTTCCAGGACACCTGGGTGGCTTAGCTGGTTAAGCGTCTGCCTTCAATTCAGGTCATGATCCCAGAGTCCTAGGATCAAGCCTCATGTTGGGCTTCCTGCTCAGCAGGGAGTCTGCATCTCTCTCTCCCTCTGCTCCTCCACCCACTTGGGTGCTCACTCTTGCTCTCTCTCATTCTGTCTCTCTCAAATATATAAATAAAATCTTTAAAAAAAAACAAACAAAATTGACTTCTGATTTATACTGTTGATTCCAGTAAGATAAACTCCTATATATTTTAGATAGATAGATAGATACACATTTATACTAATTTAATTCCAGTGAGGTTAGTCCTATATAACTCCACCCTCTCTCCCTTTTTGTGCTATTTTTTTATACATCTTCCATCTATATATATTAGAACCCAACAATGCATCATTATAATTAATGCTTTCTCTGTCTTTTAAAAATTTTTTTAATTGTGTTCAATTAGCCAACATATAATGTATCATTAGTTTTTGATGTAGTGTTCAGTGATTCATCAGTTGCATATAACACAATGTCTTAATGAAGCTAAGATAAGGAAGAACAAACATATTTCTAAAATTATATTAACCTTCTAATTTACCATTTATGGTTCTCCTTATATATTCATATGATTTGAGTTACCATCTATTAAAATTTTCTTCATTTATAGCTTTATTCCCATCCTATCCTTTGTACTGTCAAATATATTTATACATGTTATAAGCCCAACAATATAATACAATCTTATACTGTTTTATGTGATTGCTTTATAAATCAGTGAAGAAAAAAAGAAATACAGGGCACCTGGGTGGCTCAGTGGGTTAAAGCCTCTGCTTTCGGCTCAGGTCATGATCTCAGCGTCCTGGGATCGAGGCCCACGTAGGGCTCTCTGCTCAGCAAGGAGCCTGCTTCCTCCTCTCCCTGTCTCTCTGCCTGCCTCTCTGCCTACTTGTGATCTCTCTGTGTCAAATAAATAAATAAAATCTTAAAAAAAAAGAAATACATAATTATACTATTTTTCATCATTACCTACAAAATCACCCTTAATGGACCTCTTTATTTTTTCATGTGTATTCAAATTACTATCTTGTGTCACTTCCTTTTAGCTTAAGGAACTTCTTTTAATATTTCTTGTAAGACAGGTCTCTCCACTTTTATTTATTTGGGACTGCCTTTATTTCATCTTCTTTTGTAAGAGATAGTTTTGCTAGGTATAAGACTCTTAGTCGATAATTGTTCCTTCAGCACTTTGACTATGTTATCTTGTTACCTTCAGGTATCCATTGTTCCTGATGGGAATTCAGAATTATTATTTCTCTGAGGATCGATTGACTGACTGATTGATTGATTATTTCTCTGAGGATTCCCTACAGGTAAAGAATTACTTCTTTCCTGTTTCTTTCAAGATACTGTCTTTATCTTTGGCTTTCAGTATATTATGATGTATCTGAATATGAATATCTTTGTATTTATCCTTTTTGGTGTTCTTCAGCTTCTTGGTGTATAGCGTTCACATCTAATTTGGAAAGTTTTTAGTCATTATTATTTCAAATATTTTTCTTTCTTCCTCCCTCTCCTCTCTTTCATGTGTTCCCATATTTGTAAGCTGGAGTTTTAACATCATACCACATGCCTAATACTTTGTTCATTTTCTTATTTTTTCTATTTTTCACATTAATCTCTACTGATCTCTCTTGAAGTTCACCACTTCTTTTTTCTTTTAATCAAATCTGTTCAGCTCCACTACTGAATTTTTCACTTCAGTTATACTTTTAACTCCAGAATTTTCCCTTTGTTCTTTTAAAAAATAATTTGTATAGTTTCATTGATATATTCTTCTTGATGAATCAGTGTTATCACATCTTCAATTCTTTAAACATTGTTTTTTTTAGTTCATTCAACATATTTAGAATAGATGCTTAAGGTCTTTGTTTATTAAATTTAAATCTAGGAGTCCTCAAATGCAGTTTCTATTGCCTCCTTTTTCCTGTGTATGAGTCACATTTTTCTGTTTCCCTCCATGTCTTATCATTTTTTGTTGAAAATTAGACATTTTAGATAACATATTGTAGTAACTCTGGATAGTAATGCCTCCCCTTTGCAATAGTATAATAGTATACTATTACAAGTATAGTAATGCCATACTACTGTTGTTGTTTGGTCCTTCGTTCATTTTTCTAGTGACTTGGCTGGAGCAACTCTTTGAATTCTGTTTTGCTCACAGTGTGCAGACTCTATGGACTACTCAGATTTTCCCATTTACCTTTTAGCCTGGTTTTTAGCCCTGGGTGTGCAAAAAACACTTATTAGTCAAAGTTTGGGCTCAAATCCCCTTAACCAGCAAGATTTTCACCCTTTATGTTACATCTGTATGTGGTCTGGAGTCTCCTTTCACAGTTCAGGGAGTTTATGATTTTGCTCCATATTCGGTTGACAAGCAACTTAGAGGTCCTCCTGAGAGAGTGCAGCCTTAGGCATTCACACAGTCTTCCAGTTCACCATCAATGTGTGTGACTTTAAGTGTGGCTTCCAAGAACTCACCCGTTGGTCAGAGAAGCTTCTTATTCTATCAGTATTTGGTCAAAGGTTATGCTTAAGCCCCTTGAGCTACTAAGCTCAAGGGCCTTTCCTGATGGATCAGTGTGTGGCTTAGGGGGAATGTTTTGGAATCTACCCCATGTCCTGCTCTGATTGCTCCTGAGCGGTCAGCTGAGAACACGTGTACAGCCCTCAAACCCCCCCCCCCAGATTAATGTGACCCCAGGAGGGCTGTTCTTTGTTTTCTCATTCTTTGGTTCTCTCTGTTGAACTTCTGGATGGTCTGAAATTTTACTTATTGCTACTAGTATTGTGGAGCTCAGTTCTTTTTTATTTATTCACCTTCAATAATTCCCTGTTTACCACAAAGCCCTAAGCATGAAATTTTCTATCCTCTACTCCAAATAAATTCAGTCCTGAATCTTCCCATAATTAGAAAAAAAGGACAGCAGCTTGATTTTCCTATAATGACATCTCTGCTCTAAGTGCTGGCACTAGAGGAGAGGGGAATGGCAGACCCTGGTTCTTTTGGCTTATCTCTACCAGCACGGAGCCTCCAACATATAAGCAAGTTGGCACAAGGGTCATCAGGTCCCAGTATTCTCTGTCTGCTGCATATGAGACTTGCTCTGTGAATAGTGGATGAGTAGGAGAAAGAAGTCTCTGTTCTCTTAGTTGCACCTGTCTGAAACAGAGCATAGGGCTGGGAAGGATGAACGATGTTGGCAGTCTTCCCCTGCCCCTCCTGGAGTGAAACTGTAGCCCCTGACCAGGAGCTGGGTGGGGAAGGAGTCTGCCTCTCCTTGGCCACACCAACTCACAGTAAAGCACCTTTGAGTAGAGCTTTCATCACACGTCTTACAGGAAGAGGGAAACAAGTGATGTCTGAAATGCCATAGATTCTCACTGCTCTTATTAAGATTTAGTAAAGTTTCTTGAATAAATATTTGCCTATTTGTTTTATGACAATTCCAGGGACTCTACATGGTTGTTTTCTTATAATTTTCATAGTTAAGTAGCTGTTTCACTGGGCAGTGGGTCTTCCAAGCTCTTCACACCACCTTTCCAGAAGTCCTGTCTCTGGAATATGAATACACACACACACACACACACACACACATATAAATCTCTTCTAATCACCAATTTCTCCTTCATCTTTTGGGGTTTTATCTTTCTTTTTTTCCCTAAAGATATTATTTATTTATTCATGAGAGACAGACAGAGAGAGAAACAAGGCAGAGAGAGAAGCAGGCTCCCCACCAAGTAGGGAGCCCAATGCAGGATTCAATCCAAGGACCCCAGGATCATGACCTGAGCCAAAGGCAGACATTTAACCATCTGAGCCACCCAGGCACCCTGGGGTCTTTTTCTTATTATTTGTTGATTTATTGAAGAAATAAAAAATGTTTTTTAAAGATTTACTTACTCCTTTGGGTGGGGGAAGAGGGAGAGAGAACCTCAAAGCAGACTCCACACAGAGCACAGAGCCTGACACAGGGCTTAATCCCACAACCCTGAGATCACAATCTGAACCAAAACCAAGAGTCTGACACTTCACCAACTGCACCACCCAGGTGTTCCCAAATCATTTTTTTAACCTTTAATTTTCCACAGACTTTTCTGTATTTTTCTCATTGCACCTCTATGGCATAGCTTATCATATTTTGTCTCGGTATTTCCTGTTTATTGATGGTTAGATATATACTACCACCCTAAAAGGTCAAATTCGGGGGGGGGGGTTGACCAGTAATACTTCATAGGTTGTGGTGTATTCTTCCTTCAAGGAACACAGAACATTAAATAGCCTCTCTTTTTATAATATAAATAGCTGTCAGTGTTCAATACTTGTATCTATTAGTTCACTTAGGAATCATCACTTTTATTTATTTTTAAAAAGATTGTATTATTTACTTACTTATTTGAGAGAGAGAAACAGATAGTGACAGAAACAGCAAGAGAGAGCACAAGTGGGGAGGAAAGGGAGAAGCAGGCTCCCGCTGAGTAGGGAGCCCAACCCAGGACCCTAGGGTCATGACCTGAACCATCCAGGCACTCCGGGATCATTACTTTTAAAGCATGGGTAATTTTCCACTATTTGCACACACCATTATTTATTTAATCATTCTTTAATTGATACTTATTTGAGTCCCAAGCTCCTGCTATTTCAAAAAATGATGTATAAACATCATTTTTGCCCAGTTGTGCAAATATGTCCAAAGAATAAATTTCTGGAAGTAAAACAACTATATGAAAAGTTATTATTTTGAGAGATATCACAAAATTGCCTATAAAAATTTTTACCAATTGATATTACCAGCAAATGTGCCTGTTTCCTACATATTCTCATCAGTTTGTATTATGTCTTTTAAATTATTGCCATCTTATTATTATTTTAATTCATACTTTAATTATTAGAGGAATTGAGCACGTTTTCATTTATTGGACTTTGTATTTCTTCTGGAAACTTCCCATTTACATATTCTGTGGGTCAAATTACTTAATCTCTTGCAAAGCCCACCCAGCTCAACCAAACAATCAAACACACATGAATATTATAAGCCATGTTCTGCACTCTAAAGGGTACGGACTAGAAGACAGTGTATCAGCAGGACAGCATCAGGCATTTCTCTTTATTACAAGTTTCTGTTGCACTTCAAGAACTAGTCACTGGCCTCTCAAAAGTGACAGCTTAAGGAGGAGGGAACGCAATCACACTGTCATTATCAAAGTATAACAGCCACCTTGGCTTATGTCCCAAATAGGAAACAATATCTCTTGCTATAGTCCATAAATTTAGCTTCCAGGATCTCTGTAAGGAACATGCCTAATTTCAAGATTCATTGTACCCAGAGAAGTATAAAGGTATCACTTCCAAACAGGTATTTATACTTTATTTACAACCTTCCTAGTTGGGTATATTTCATTTATCAGGGATCATTTTTACTTTAAGAAATGTTGCCTGGTAACACAATTGATGTTCCAACCTAGCAGATTTCCAGAAGAATAGTAGGCATACTTTGTTCTATTGTGCTGTACTTTACTGCTCTTTACAGATACTGCATTTTTTACAACAGGTTTGTGGAAACCCTATATCAAGCAAGTCTACTGGCACCATTTTTCCAACAGCATTTGTGTACTTCATGTCTGTTACATTCTGGTAATTCTCTCACTATTTCAAACTTTTTCATTATTACTGTATTTGTTATGGTGATCTTTGATCTTTAATGTTACTATTGTAATGGTTTAGGACCCCAAAAACCATAACCATACAAGACAATGAACTTAATCGATAAAACATTGTGTGTGTCCTGACTGTTATAGCAACTGGCCATTCCCCCATCTCTCCTTTTCCTCAGTCCTCCCTATTCTCTGAGACACAACAGTATTGAAATTAAGCCTCTTAATAATCTGCACTGGCTTCTATAAGTGTTGAACCAAAAGGAAGAGTAACATGTTTTTCAGCTTTTTTTTTTTTTAAGATTTTACTTATTTTAGAGAGAGATAGAGAGAGTACAAGTGGGGAGGAGAGGGAGAAGCAGACTCCCCACAGAGCCAGGAGCCTGATGTGGGCTCAACCCTAGGACCCTGGGATCATGACCTCAGCCAAAGGTAGACACGTTACGATTGAGCCACCCAGGCGCCCCTGTTTCTAACTTTATTTATTTATTTTTATTTTTAAAGATTTTATTTATTTATTTGACAGAGAGAGAGAGAGACAACACAAGAAGGGGAGTGGGAGAGGGAGCAGCAGGCTCCCCGCTGAGCAGGGAGCCTAATGCAGGGCTCAATCCCAGGACCCTGGGATCATGACCTGAGCCGAAGGGAGACGCTTAATGACTGAGTCATGCAGGTGCCTGTTTCTCACTTTAAACTAAAAGCTAGAAATGATTAAGCTTAGTAAGAAAGGCATGTCAAAAGCCAAGACAGGCCAAAAGCTAGGCCTCTTGTACCAGTTAGTGAAGTTGTGAGTGCAAAGAAAAAGTTCTTAAAGGAGATTAGATGTGCTATTCCAGTGAACACAACAAATGATAAGTGAAACAACCTTATGGCTGATACAGAGAAAGCTTCAGTGATCTAAATAGAAGATTAAACTAACCACAATAATGCCTTAAGCAAAAACCTAATCCAGAGCAAGACGCTAACTCTCTTCAATTCTATGAAGACTGAGAGAAGTGAGGATGCTATCACAGAAAATTTTGAAGCTAGCATAAGTTGGTTCATGAGGTTTAAGAAAAGAAGCCATCTCCATAACATAAAAGTGTAAAGTAAAGCAGTAAGTGCTGATATAGAAGCTGCAGCAAGTTATCCATAAGATCTAGCTATGATATTTAATGGTGGCTACACTAAACAACAGATTTTCAATATAGATGAAGCAGCCTTACACTGAAAGAAGATGCCATCTAGGACTTTCCTAGTTAGAGAGGAGAAGTCAATACCTGGCTTTAAATCTTCAAAGGACAGGCTAATTTTCGGGGCTACCTGGGTGGCTCAGTTGGTTAAGCATCTGCCTCTGGCTCAGGTCATGATCCCAGGGTCCTGGGACTGAGCCCCATGTCAGGCTCCCTGCTCTGTGGGCAGCTTGCTCCTACCTCTCCCTCTGCTCCTCCCCCTTCATAACCCTACCCCCACCCCGCCCGCTCATGCTCTCTCACTCTCACTCTCTCAAATAAATAAATAAAATCTTTAATTAAAAAAAAGGACTGGCTAACTTTCTTGTTAGGGGTTAATGCAGCTGTTGACTTTAAGTTGAACCCAATGCTCATTTACCTTCAGAAAAAAAATCTTAGGACCCTTAAGAATCATGCTAAATCTACTCTGTTTGTGCTCTAGAAATGAAAGGAAAAAAATTTTTTAAAAGCCCAAATGGGGCGCCTGGGTGGCTCAGTGGGTTAAAGCCTCTGCTTTCAGCTCAGGTCATGATCTCAGGGTCCTGGGATCGAGGCCCGCATCGGGCTCCCTGCTCGGCGGGGAGCCTGCTTCCCCCTCTCTCTGCCTGCTCTCTCTGCCTCCTTGTGATCTCTCTCCCTCTGTGAAATAAATAAAATCTTTTAAATAAATAAATAAATAAATAAATAAATAAATAAATAAATAAATAAATAAAAATAAAATAAAAAATAAAAAGCCCAAATGACAGCACATCTGTTCACAACATGGTTTACTGAATATTTTAAGCCCACTGTTGAGAACTGTTGCTCAGAAAAAAAAGATTCCTTTCCAAATATTACTCCTCATTGACAATGTACTGGGTCACCCAAGAGCTCTGATAGAAATACACAATGAGACTAATATTGTTTTCCTGCTTATTAACACAATATCCATTCTGCAGCTCGTGGATCAAGGACTAATTTAGACTTTCAAGTTTTATTATTTAATAAATATATTTCATAAGGCTATAATTGTCACAGATAGTGATGTCTCTGATGGATCTGGGTAAAGTAAATTGAAAACTTCTGGAAAAGATTCATCATTCTAGATAACATTAAGAACATTTGTGATTCTTTGGAAGAGGTCAAAATATCGGGGAGGGTTAGGGTGGCTGGGTTATGGACATTGGGGAGGGTATGTACTATGGTGAGTGCTATGAATTGTGTAAGACTAAGGATCCACAGACCTGTACCCCTAAAGCAAATAATACATTATATGTTAATAAAATAAAATTTTAAAAAATCAGCATTAACAGGAGTTTGGAAGAAGCTGATTCCAACCCTCATGTATGATTTGAGGTGTTTATGACTTCAGTGGAGGAAATACTTCAGATGTGGTGAAAATTGTGAGAGAACTAGAAGTGGAGCCTGAAGATGTGACTGAATTTCTGTAATCTCATGATCACACTTTAAAGGATGTATGCTCCAAAGTATAGTATAATGACTGGCACATTGTAAATAATAAGTGTTCATCTAATAACTCTGAGTTCCTTTACCCAAGGCCATAGGCAAATGCAAGTTTAGTTTTTAGAAAACAATCTGTAAAGAAAGATCCCTAAAACTTTCCCACCATTACTATGGCAAACATGTGAGAGAAGTGATGATCTGTAGTAGGGAGTAGTGTTCTCAAAATTACATGCCTCTTTAACATTGGCAGTAAAATTTGAAACATGATCTGATTCCCCGTCTTCCTCTCTCCTTTTGTTGACACTTAAACTGACCATTCTATGCAGAGGAAACAAGTTTTAAGAAGCAATAGGTATTCATTATATACACTGGAATACGATTCATCCATAAAAAAAGAATGAAATCTTCCATTTGCAACAACATGGATGGGTCTAGAGAATATTATGCTAAGTGAAATAGTTAGAGAAAGACAAATACCATATGATTTCACTCATATGTGGAATTTAATAAACAAAAGAGCAGAGAGAGAGAGAGAGAGAGAGACCAAGAAACAGACTTTCAATTAGAGAACTGATGGTTACCAGAGGGGAAGGAATTGGGGGCTTAGGTAAAATAAGTGATGGGGATTAAGAAGTACACCTGTCATAATGAGCACCAGGTGATGTATGGAAGTGTTGAATCACTATATTGTATACCTGAAACTAAGATAACACTGTATGTTAACTAACTGGAATTAAAATTAAAACTTAAAAAAAAAAAAAAGGTAATTTCATTTAAGCCCAGTAGAGGGAACCAGGACGTAATCATATATGATGGATTCCTCCAACCTGTCACTAGATATGTAAACATTCTAAATTTGACATTTCTGGCAGCTTTCAGATTTAAAAATTTGTTAAAGCCTGAGAGTACTGTTAATAACCTTGATGATTATGACTAATGTTAACATTTTTCAATATCAAACAGAGGTGACTAATTATAAATTTATCATCCTTTGGGGCACCTGGATGGCTGAGATGGTTAAGCATCTGCCTTCGGCTCAGGTCATGATCTCCAGGTCTTGGGATCAAGCCCCATGTCGGCTCCCAGCTCAGTGGTGAGTCTGCTTTTCCCTTTCCCTCTGACTCTTCTACTGCTTGTGCTCTGTCTCTCTGTCTCTGTCTTTCTCTCTCACTCTCAAATGAATAAATAAAATCGTTTTAAAAATAAAATTAATTTATCATCCTAACTACTTGTATTCTTTTGAGACACTCACAATTCATCATATCCATTATCTTTATTCTCCTAAAATCCCAGTGGGGCAAAAAGTTACTGAATGGCTACCATGTATAAAGAAGAATTTATGATAAGGAAGATGAATAAGAACCTTCTACTCAACCTTATATTTGTATAATGCTTTATAACTTAAAAGTACTTTTACATATATACTGACATATCATCCTGTTTTTGTTATGAAAAAAAACAAAACTAGTATTTTAACGTAAGGCCTGTTAAGTGGCAGAAACAAGTTTACTTCTATTATTAAATTAGCCAAAAAATTAATGTAAGAACGTATTTGCCCCAAATATTCCCTACACCAGTCTAAAACAGATCCAAAAGCTAACTCCAGAGACTCAGTTTTCAACCAGACCCTTTTTTGTTTTTATTGAATCCTGAAACTAAACAAGATCTCAATAGCTTATTTAGTTCACTCCTACAAAATGAAGTTACCTAAATTTCAAATGTGGTTTTCTACTTTTTTGTAAAATTGTCTTGAAAAGACAGCAGCTCAAGCTTATCATAGAAAATAGAAATATAGTAAATCTAGTATAAAAATACTCTCAGATGACATTTTTGAACAAATTCATTCTTGTCTCTGTAGACAAGAACCTATTTCTGAGTAATAGAAAATAAGGTAACAGAATTCCACTCTAAAGTAGACTCTAGATGTCCAAAAACACTTAACAGTTCAGGTAAAGCTACTTCTGTTACATGGACCTAGGACACAAGGGATTTTTGCTGTTGTTGTTAAGAGTACTTACCTTTAATAAAGGGGATTGATCATGACACAAATCTGTTCTGTCAAAGATCAGACATGGTGCCATGGCATTAATCAGATGTTGGTTAGTACATCACGGCTAAAAGAGATAGCTAGCTGAAGTGGGCTAGCATCAGAAATCTACCCATAGAGAAGGGCTTAGGGCCTTTAAGAATGAAATTAAATGGGCGCCTGGGTGGCTCAGTGGGTTAAAGAATGAAATTAAATCCAGAGAAGTCAGCTATCAATTAGCAAGAGTTTATCTGAGTTCCTATTATATTTAAACCAGACCCTAAAAATCACAATAATAATGTCATACAGACCGCTAGCCACTGAAAAATTTAGGCCTTGGAGTTAGGCAGGCTAAGTCCAAAAGGTCAAAGGGCAGTGAGAATATTTTAACAAGCAAATATCATGAAGTAAAATCCTAGATAAGAAAATATTTTTAATAGACTGCTTTTTACCAGACAAATTCAGAAGGTAGATCAATAAATACGGAGAGGAAACAAAAGGCCTGCAGATGAATTCCATTCCTAAGATGAACAGGAATACCCTATTTTACCCCCCAAAATAACAAGACCAAAAATAATTCACAATAGGGGCAAGCACTTTGCATTTTTACCAGATTTAATCTTCATGACAACCCTAAGAATCCTATCATTATTCATATCTTACATAGGGAAACTAAGACTTAGAAAAATAAACTTGCTTAAAAATCACACAGCTAATAGGTAGCAGAGCTGGGATTTAAACCCAGATCTGTTTGTCTCCAAACTCTATGCTTTAACTCCAAGCCACAAATTGCATGTCATCTGCAATCCAAACTGGTATCTCTAAATTATGTGACTAGCATATTCTTCTAGGAAATGAAAACTGGTTCTTTCACTAAGAAAAGGTGACTGCTGACACTTCAACCTATGTCAAAATAAACACTAAAATAGCCAAAAGTAAATAGGGAAGCAGACTGGGAGAGTGTCTGGCACTGTCATTTTCCCTTATCTTATTTCTGCATAGCAGTTATCTCTGATGAACAGAAATACTAGCACAGCAATACTCCTAGACACTTTTGGAAAAAGCATGGAATTTGTTCCTGATCCCAAGATTGATCAGGTAGACAATCATATACAATCAAATTACTCTTCTTGGCACAGATCTAATCATCTAACAGAATTAAAAATTGTCAGCATCTTAGATTATGGATCAGATTCCATCTTTCAGAGCCAAATGCTACAGGCCAGACAAAGCCTTCTGATTCCAATGTTATGATGGCACAGTAACATCTATTTACTAGTTGGCTGAGTTTACCAAAAAAAGAGCACTTAGAAAATACATCTTAACTTATTAATCAAAGAATGAAATTATTTCTGATGGCCTAGTTCTCAAACTCACTTTGCCTCTCAGATTAAGTTCCAGAAGAAATGACTAGCTCTTGGTAAATGATTGATTTCTTCTGTTACAGTTCACTGAAGACACATAAAAGCACCAGAGCTGCAGTGAGCCTGTGTTCACCCCTGACCAGCTCTAGGTCTCCTACAAAACTCTTTTCATTATCTCAATCAGTCAAGAACTCAGTAACTCCAAGCACATAATAAAGTAATAACATAAGAGATGAATAAGCCTGATTCTAATTTGCATCCCACATCTACCCTAGTAGAGGAGGAGAAGCTCAAAAAAACAAAACAAAACAAAACAAAACAAAAAATCCACATGTCCTGAAGCTTTAACATCTGAAACCTGGAAAGATCTGTGAAAGCTTATATAGAAGAGTAATTTCCAAATGCTAGTTTAAAAATTAGTGGTAATCCCTGACAAAATAGGCATTGGTCTAAGAAATATTGAGAAAAACACAGGAATGTAATTAAATTTCTCATGTAGCTAAATCTACTAATTTAAAGAGTCCATGCTGGGGCGCCTGGGTGGCTCAGATGATTAAGCATCTGCCTTTGGCTTGGGTCATGATCCCAGGGTCCTGGGATCGAACCCCACATCAGTTTCCCTGCTCAGTGGGGAGCCTGCTTCTCCCTCTCCCTGCTGCTCCCCTTGCTTGTGCTCTGTCTCTCAAATAAATAAAACCCTTTATAAAATAAAGAGTCCATGCTCTAGTCCAAGATTATAGTTTGCCTAGTTTTTTAGTAAGAATTGTTATTCCTTTTATGAAATTAGGTAGTAGTTGTTTAAAAGTATTCTTAACTTAGCAACACTATGAAAACTCACATTTTTCTCTTTAGTTTTCCTCATTTGTAAAACTCTGAAGTCTAGGAACCAGTCAACCACTTATCTGGTGTATCACCTGGAAAATCCATTTCACATGGATGAAAATTACACATACATTTGACAGGGAAACACCAAAATGACCCTAAAGATTTATTCCTACATAACACTCCTCAAGGTTTCTACCCAAACTATTTTCCTACTACTGCTTAAGCTCATTTTCTTTCATTCTGCTTCAGTGGAAATAATTAATAACTACTAACTATGTTCTAAAACTCTTGGCACTTGTTTTCAGAAAAATTTTTTCTAAAAGGATCTCTCTGTTCAAAGAATGAAACTGGAAATCTAAATTAAGGAACCTGAATATCTTGTTTGTTTAGATCAGGTGACTAGTCCTTTCCTTAATATGACTCTTGGAAAATCTAGGACCTCTCATCTGCTTGTGCAAATAAGGAGTGCCCTCCTCCACCCATTCCCAATTTTTTCTCAAGAACCAATTACAGGGGAACCAGAGACATTTAATCTCAACTGGTTGAATTGTGAAAGGGGTAGAAAAGGGAGGTGACTTTTTACTTTTCATTTGTAAACCCCAGGTATGTAAAAACATCTGTTTTACTTTTTATCAAGAACATGTATTAATTTCATAAATTATAACAAATCTTTATGTAGAAGAGCTAAAAAATGAAAATGTTCCATTTTTAAGGAAAGAATGTATTTTTTAGTCTCCAGGTCTCTAAACAGTTATTAAACTCGGTACCAGGATTCTCCAGTAACATAGAGAGAGATAAAAGAGCTAACTTGGGTTTGCTCCTGTGACATAACAAATATATGTTTGGTATCTGCCCCCCTAGTTCCTGACAAAGCATTCCTAAAATTCTTATAATTTTCTGAGTGATGAGAATGTTAGGGGCAACTTACACAGAGCTCCTAAATCCCTGGAAATTTCCTGGGTGACAGGAGGACCTTTTGCTCTAATGAGATGATACTTGGTGGGCTCCTGGATAGCTTTAGGATAGAGGCTGGTTACCAGAAAGATCAAACCATGACTTGAGACTTAGAACTTTCAGCCCTACGTCCCATCCCCCAGGGTGAGGAGACAGGCTAGAGATTGAATTAATAATTGATCATGCCTACAAGATGAAGCCTCCATAAAGAACTCTAAACTAAAGGATTCAGAAAGCTTCTGGACTGGTAAATACATCCAGCTCCACAGGGACAGAAGCTCCTGCATTCAGGACCCTTTTGGACTTATGTATCTCTTTATCTGGCTATTCATCTGTATCCTTAATTATATTCAACTAAAAATGATTGTCATAAAAATCAAATGACTTCCTCAAAATCACATGGATTCTCAACAGCAAAACAGTGCAGTAATGATTGTCACTTCTGATACCCTTGGTAATGGAATGGATGTACAAAATAAACAGAGATAAAGCACAGATGCTCACATACACAGTTCAAAGTTATGGCAGCTTGATGTTGAGTGTATTCCTGGGGAAAGACCTTGGTGGTGCCATTTGCTGGCTGGGGAACACATTGCCTCTATAATGGCTTGCTGCAGAGCAAACACTGAATGCTATTTTTGCTTTTTGCGTTTTTCCACAAAGGCCAAAATCCGCTTTGGATTTCTTTTGGTTAGTAAGAATAGGTACTCATGTAGGTCTTTCGTAAAAGCAAAGAGGTTTAACATAAACTGTTGAAAAGTCTGGGATACCTATGTCTCATTCTCTCCTAAAGCTAAATAAATGGACCAACTGATTATTCAAATGAATTGTGTGTCTCAATATAAAGGCCCAAGTTAATAGCATTTTTTTCCTCCAAGCTGACAGAGTTTATCAGGAGGGAAGACAACAGGGAATGCTGAAACATTAATCTGAAACAGTCTAGATATTTTTCTATTCTAAAGAATAAAATATAATGAGAATTATTTAAATAATATATTCCCCTAAAACCTCCAAGTTAACCCTGAATATCCAAACACTGAAGTTTTTTGAGCATATTCTTAGTCCCAAGCTTTACTTATGAATTTCTACATCTGGCCAAGATGGAATAACAAGAACTCAATTTATCTTCCTGGCAAACAAACAAAAAAGACAGTCAAAACAAATCAAACAAGAGTTTCAAGACACTAGATATCAGATAACAAAGTCAGTGATCTCTGAAACATGGGAAACATGAGATGAGCCATAGAACTACCTCAGCTTACTTCCTTTTTTTAAGATTCATTTATTTATTTGAGAGAGAGAGAGAGAGAATGCCTATGAGGGAGGGCAGGGCAGAGGGAGAGAGAGAGAGTCTCAAGCAGACTCCAGTGCTGAGAACAGAGCCTTGATCCCCAAGATGTGGGGCTTGATCTCACAGCCCTGAGATCATGACCTGAGACAAATTAAGAGTCGGCCACTTAACCAACAGAGTCACCCAGGCACCCCAACCTCAGCTTACTTTTCTTTTTAAATTTTATTTATTTATTTGAGAGAGAGAGAGTAAGTGAGAGAGAGAGAGAGAGCACAAGAGGGGGTATGGTCAGAGGGAGAAGCAGACTCCTCACTGAGCAGGAAGCCCAATGCAGAGATCATGACCAGAGCCAAAGGCAGTCTCTGCTCAATCAACGGAGCCACCCAGGCACCCTCAGCTTATTTTCTAGACATTTTTTTTTTTTGGTCAGAGAGAGAGAAAGCACAAAGAGGGAGAACAGCAGGCAGAGGGAGAAGCAGACTCCTGGCTGAGCAGGGAGGCTAATGAGACACTCAATCCCAGGACCCTGAGACCATGGCCTGAGCTGAAGGCAGATGTTTAACCGACTGAGCCACCTAGGCATCACTCAGCTTACTTTTTAAACAGAGTTCCCATGCTGGGGCGCCTGGGTGGCTCAGTGGGTTAAAGCCTCTGCTTTCAGCTCAGGTCATGATCTCAGGGTCCTGGGATCGAGGCCCGCATCGGGCTCCCTGCTTGGTGGGGAGCCTGCTTCCCCCTCTCTCTGCCTGCTCTCTCTGCCTCCTTGTGATCTCTCTCCCTCTGTGAAATAAATAAATAAAATCTTTAAAAAAAAAAGAGAGAGAGAGTTCCCATGCTGTAGTACAGAAAGAAAAAACTGAGGCATGGCTTGGCAAACTCTGAGTTGAGGAGATAGAGATGAGAATCCAGAAGACCATGACTGCTAGAGTTCATAGAACGGAGTGCTAGAGAGGAAACAGCTGCTCAGAACACCCTGGATATTTGCAGCGGATCTTCCTGGAGTATTCAGCCAAGTACTGATTGATGTATGTGTGTTAGGGAACTATACAAAGCTTAAGGAACTATCTAAAAGTATTACGGAACAAGATCTAGAGTTCACATAGGGCCAAAAGTAGTCCCTACCACCAAGATTTAAAAAACTGATAATTCAACAGGACATAAGGTAGAGTACTCAGGAAGGTCTTGGCTCAGTTATGAGAAAAAATTAGCCCAAGACCGAACATTACTCCAGAACTAACTAAAAAATAATAAAAGGAAGATCTGAGAGATTCCAACTATTTCTAAGTAAATTATCTTCATCCAAGGATAAAATTCAAGAATGGTTATAGGTATACAGAAATATCTAGTACACCCCAAAAATAAAATTCATAGTGTCTAACATCCAGTAAAAGATGCAAAGAGGGAGTAAAACATGACCCATATGGAGGAGAATAATCAATCAATTGAAACTACCCAAAACTGGGCGCCTGGATGGCTCAGTGGGTTAAAGCCTCTGCCCGATTCGGCTCAGGTCATGATCTCGAGGTCCTGGGATTGAGGCCCACATCGGGCTCCCTGCTCAGTGGGGAGCCTGCTTCCTCCTCTCTCTCTGCCTGCCTCTGCCTACTTGTAATCTCTCTCTGTCAAGTAAATAAATAAAATCTAAAAAAAAAAACAACAACAAAAAACTACCCAAAACTGAAACAAATATTAGAATTAGCAGTGAAAGACAATAAAATAGTTATTATTTTCGATCTCATATTTTTAATAAGTAGAAACATGGAAGGTATTTTTAAAGACCTTATTTGAGCTGTTAAACATAAAAACTATAATGGAAGAAGTAAAAATATATACAGATTAGACACTGCAGAAGAAATGACTAATGAATCTGAAAGTATAACAATGGAAAATACTCAAAATGAAAAACAAAAGAAAAAAAGAAAAGAATCCAAAAACTGAAAAAGTATCAATGAACCGTGTGAAAGCTTCAAGTAGCATTATATATAGGTAATAGGATGCCTGAAAGGAATGCAAGTAGTGGTGCTCGGTAGGGAGCCTGCTTCCTCCTCTCTCTGACTGCCTCTCTGCCTACTTGTAACCTCTCTCTCTCTGTGTCAAATAAATAAATAAAATGTTTTTTTTAAAAAAAGGAAACGGTTCAAGCAAAAAGACTTTAGTCTTTAGTACTTAAAGTACTAAAGACTTTATTACTTCAAAGTACTAAAATTTTCTCAGTCCAGGGGCACTTGGGTGGCTCAGTTGTTAAGCGTCTGCCTTTGACTCAGGCCCTGATCCCAGGGTGCTGGGATCGAGCCCCATGTCGGGCTCCTTGCTGAGCAGGAAGCCAACTTCTCCCTCTCCCACTTCCCCTGCTTGTGTTCCTTTTCTCTCTGTGTCTCTCTCTGTCAAAAAAAAAAAATTTTTTTTTCTCAGTCCAGAAATCTATACCCAGCATATATACTCTCAAAAACAAAGGCAAAATAGACATTTTCAAACATATAAAAGCAGACCCACAACATGAGAAATGTTAAAGAGTATGCCTCAGGCAGAAGAAAAATGGTATCACACAAAAATCTGAATGAAAAAAGAATGAAAAACATTGGAAATAATAAGTATAAAAGATTTTTTCTTATTTAAATCTCTGTAATGATAATTAACTATTTGAGCAAATATAAAAATATACTGTGAGCTTTATAGTATATATATAAGAAATACATGAGAATAGCATAATGACCAGGAGAGGACAAATGAAAGTATTCCATTGTAAGATTCTCACTCTACATGTGAAGAGATATGAGTATCATTTTAACCATGATAAGTTAAAATGTAACTATAAACCCTGTAACATAATCACTAAAGTAACACAACAAAGGGTTTTAGCTAATAAGCCAACAAAGGAGATAAAAGGTAATAATAAAAATAGTCTATTAATCCAAAGAAGGCAGAAAAAGGAAGAAAGGGGGAAAAAAACAGAAAACAAAGGGCAAAATGATAGATTCAAATAAAACAGTACAATTAAATTAAGTGTAAGTGGCCTAAAAACCACAATTAAAAGGCAGAGATTGTTGGACTGGATAAAATACTAAGACCTAAATATATGCTGCTTACAAGAAATGCATTTCAAATAAAAATATACAAGTAATTGAAATTTCAAGGAGGTAAGAAGATATACCATGCTAATGATAATTGAAAGTCAAACAACAAAACAGTAACAAAAGGTGAAATGGCTATATAAATATCAGAAAAAAAGTAAATTACAGAGCAAAGAATATTACCAAGGATAAAGGTCATTTCATCATGGCAACTAGTTCATCTACTCAAGAGAATATAAAAATCTTAAATTTGTATACTCCTTAGAAGAGGACTTCAGAATGCATGAAGCAAAAACTAATAGAACTAAAATGAGAAATAGATAAACCCACAATTATTATCAGGAAAATCACTATCTTTCACTAATGAATAAAATAAATAGAAAAATAGCAAGAACATAATAGACTTGAAGGTCACTATCAATCAACCTGACATAATCAACAGGTATAGAACATTCCATCCAGTGACAGCAGAGAACATCCTAAAATCCATACATAACCTCAAGGGACCCTGAAATCATTTCAGCTAAAACAATCTTTTTTTTCTTTTTTTAAAATTTAAGTTCAATTACTTAACATATAATGTATTATTTGTTTGAGGGGTACCGGTCTGTGATTCATGTATTTTATGATACCCGGTGCTCATTACAACACATACCCTCCCCAGTGTCCATCACCCAGTTATCCTATCCCCCTAACCCACCCCCCTCCAGCAACCCTCAGTTTGTTTCCTAAGACTAAGAGTCTCTTATGGTTTGTCTCCCTCTCTGGTTTCATCTTGTTTCATTTTTTTCCTCTCTTCCCCTATAATACTGTGTCTTGTTTCTCCAATTCCACATATAAGTGAGATCATATAATTGTCTTTCTCTGATTGACTTTTTTTGCTTAGCATAATACCCTATAGTTCCATCCACATCGTTGCAAATGGCAAGATTTCCTTTTTTTTTTTTTCTTTTGATGGCTGCCGAAAGAATCTAAAAAAGAACAACAAAGTTGTAGGACTCCCACTTCCCAGTTTCAAAACTTAGTACAAAGTAACAGTAATTGAAACAATGTGATACTGGGTTAAAGACAGACAAATGGAATTAATGGATCAGAATAGACAGCCTGGAATAAAATGTCACAAGTAAGTCATATGATTTTAAATAAGTGTGGCAAACAAACAAACAAAAGTGGCAAAACCATTTAGTGAGGAAAGGACAGTCTTTTTTAGCAAACGGTATTTAAAAATCTGAATATCCACATGCACATGAATGAAACTGGACACCTACCTTATACCATATACAAAAATTAGTTTAAAATAGATCAAAGACTTAAACCTAAGAGGTAAGACTATAAAACTCCTAGCAGAAGACATAGGCGAAAAGCTTCATGACACTGGGCTTGGCAATGATTTCTTGAATACAACATCAAAAGCAGAGGCAACAAAAGAAAACAATATATTGGACTACATCAAAATTAAACATTTCTGGGTGCCTGGGTGGCTCAGTGGGTTAAAGCCTCTGCCTTCGGCTCAGGTCATGATCTCAGGGTCCTGGGATCAAGGCCCGCATCGGGCTCTCTGCTCGGCAGGGAGCCTACTTCTTTCTCTCTCTCTGCCTGCCTCTCTGCCTACTTGTGATCTCTCTCTCTCTCTCTGTCAAATAAATAAATAAATAATCTTTTTAAAAAATTGTGGGAGGTGATGGAAATAGAAATGTTTGTTATCTTAATTGTGGTAATGGCTTGATAGGGATATACATATATTAAAAAAGATAATATTGTACACTTTAAATATTGTTGTGTAGGGGCACCTGGGTGGCTCAGTCAGTTAAGTATCTGACTTCGGCTTGGGTCATGATCTTGGGGTCCTGGGACTGAGCCCCACATCGGGCTCCCTGCTCGGTGGGGGCTCTGCTTCTTCCTCTTCCTCTGCCCTCCCCACTGCTCATGTTCTCTCCCTCTCTCAAATAAAGACATTTTTAATTAAATAAATGTCGCTTATTGTATGTATAGCTCAATAAAGTTGTAAAAAAAAGAAAGTAATATTAATCATTCTTATGCTAAGCACAAAGTAAATATTATTAACGACCATTTTACAGACTAGGAGACTTAAGTTCAGAAATTATTCAGTATTGCCTAAGGTTACAAAGTTAACTGAATCCAGAATTCTATGCAGATTTTTTTTACTTCCAAAACTATATTATTTCCTTAGCAGAGAAAATAAGGCAGTGTTTTTTTTAAAGTTTTTATTTATTTGACAGAGACAGAGAGAGATTACAAGTAGGCAGAGGGGCAGGCAGAGGAGAGGAGGAAGCAGGCTCCCTGAGAAGCAGGCAGCCTGATACGGGGCTCAATCCCAGGACCCTGAGATCATGACCTGAACTGAAGGCAGAGGCTTTAACCCACTGAGCCACCCAGTCACCCCAAAAGTAATACAGTGTTACTCAATTTATGAGATATTAGGAGGATAAAGTATATTTTTATGATACTAAAATTCATATGAGATAGTTAACATATATTAGTACATGGATTTCATACCACCAATTACATGTATTATTTTCATACTAACTTGAAAGAAATATTCCCTCTAGTAACAAATCTCAAAGGAAACATGTAGCAGTGAGTAATGATTGCATTTTAACCTCTACTTTTCACATAGCAAGTCTGAGAAATATAAGAAACATAAACAGATGGTACTGTGTGGGTTAATCCACTGATAAAATCTGTGAAAGATCTATAATCCATACATGATGGTCTGTAGTATTTCCTAATTTAAGCCAATACTTATTATATTCTTTTAATTAAAAAAAAACCATGCATTAATCTCAAAAGATGTTGTTAAAGAATGTTTCATTACATGGAAGTACACTCATGATATGTTGAAAAATAAAAGCAAATTACACAAAGTATTAATGTATTATTTTGTTTGTTTTAAAATGCATATATATACAGAGAAAAGTTTGGAAACATATAATACATATAAAATATTATGTGAGTAATTATGGGTGATTTTAATTATCTTTTTGCTTCTCTGAATTTCCCACACTTTCTATAATAAACAAGCAGTGTTTTTTAATATGGAAAAACATTAGGAGCTATTATTTTGAAGTGTAACAATAAACAGAGGGGTCCCACTTACCAAGATGGATTATCTTTGCTTTCTATTTAGGTCTGAGTATACCTGTCTTACAAGATAGAGTCACAGTCTAGTACCACTCACCTGTCCAACTGCTTGCAAGTTATAGCAGACAATGTCCTTATTGGCTGCTGAAGATCCATAAAGAAGTGCCTCAATGAGCCAGCATATCCCCAGGAGAAGGTCAGAGAAGCTCAGATAAAACAGTGACCTTATCTGTCAAAGCAACAAGAGCCTCATTTCATAAATGATGAAGCTAGGAGAATAACAATCAATTATTTTTAAGTTATATCTTTCTAGTAGAAACCTGGGCATCATTTTTCTGGGGTCTCTGTCATTGGTGAACTGTGGATAATGTAAAGGAATACTCCACGTAGGAAGCAATCTGTAATTGCAACTATCCCAACTGTCCTGGAGTTACACTACTCATAGATAAATTAGCATTGAACCTTCTTCCTTATACACATATTCCTTCAGATATAGGGACAAAAGAAAGAATGCACAGATAAGAAATTTTGTGATGGGAGACACACTACAAATAGAAAATTAAAAATACTTTAGTTGCACAGCCAACATCTTCTAACAAGAGGAAATGAGATCATCAGCTGAGTGTTTAGGGATATGGTTAATACTCAAAGAAAATAAAGATGGGCTTTTTAAATCTTAATACAGTTTAACTTGCATCTTTCTTATTATTTTCTTTATTGAAAAACTTGTAAAATATTTAAAGTGTGCAATGTGATGATTTGATATACATGAACATTGTGAAAGGAATTCCCCACATTAACACCTCCATCACCACACACATTTACTTTTTTTTATGAGAACATTTAAGTTCTACTCTCATAGCAAATTTCAATTATACAAGTGTTTTCAACTATAGTCACCACATTATACATCAGATCCTCAGACCTTATTTATCTTATTTCATCAATGAAAACTCAGAGTAGGAAAAAATATTGGTATGAATTGTATATGCTGCCTTTCAATTTCTGACCCCATCAGTGAAGTCTGTCCTTCCTTGTCACTTTCTAGTATTCTTCCCCTTTGACGTCCATACTCCCGCTTTTCTAAAAATAGTATTGTTAGCATACAGAGAAAATTATTAAATGTTTATTGAGAGACACCAAAGAAGATCTACAGTGAAGAAATAAACTATGCTCATGGATTGTAAGACCTTAGATTGCAAAAAAGTTGGTTCTCCCTAAATTGATATATAGATTAAATGCAATCTTAATTGTATCTCAACATATTTTTTTTTAGATTATTTATTTATTTGACAGAGAGAGAGAGAGATCACAAGTAGGCAGAGAGAGAGGAGGAAGCAGGCTCTCCGCCGAGCAGAGAGCCCGATATGGGCCTCGATCCCAGGACCCTGAGATCATGACCTGAGCCGAAGGCAGAGGCTTTAACCCACTGAGCCACCCAGGCACCCTCAACATATTTTCTTGTAGAAGTTAACAAGCTGGCTCTACATCTGATATAGGAATACAAAATATCAAAATAACCAAGACGTTCTTGATAAAAAAGGAGAAAGAAGACTTGTCTTACACATAGAAAAGCTTAAAATAAAGCTAGAGTGCAGATACTGTGGTATTAGCACAGGGATAAGCAAATAGACAAATGAAACAAAATACAGAGCTCAAACAAACCTAAGCGTATATAAAAACTTTTGATACATGAAAGAAGTGGCTTTTTAAAAAGATTTTATTTATTTATTTGACAGAGAGAGAGAGAACACGAGAGAGAGCACAAGCAGAGGGAGCAGCAGAGGGAAAAGGAGAAGCAGACTCCCCGCTGAGCACGGAGCCCTACAAAGGGCTAGAGCCCAGGAGCCTGAGATAATGACCCAAGCCAAAGGCAGATATTTAACCATCTGAGTCACCCAGGTGCCCCTAGAAGTGGATTTTTTAAGAATATATTTATTATCATCAGTATAATAATTATTATTATTGTAATCTCTGCACCCAACATGGAGCTCAAACTCACAACCCTGAGATCAAGATTTGCAGACTCTGCCCACTGAGCCAGCCAGGCACCCCATAAAGTGGCTTTCTGGATCAAGAGAGACAAGATAGTCTTTTCAAAACATGATGTTGCAACAACTGGGGGTCTATATGGATAAAAATAAAAGTGGACCTCTACTTTCTATTTTACACACTCAAAAGTGAGTTCCAGCTGGTTTATTTTTTTTAATTTTTATTTGACGCACAGAGAGAGATCACAAGTTGGCAGAGAGGCAGGGAGAGAGAGAGGAGGAAGCAGGCTCCCTGCTGAGCAGAGAGCCCGATTTGGGTCTCGATCCCAGGACCCTGACATCATGATCATGACCTGAGCCGAAGGCAGAGGCTTTAACCCACTGAGCCACCCAGGTGCCCCCCAGCTGGTTTAAATAACTAAATGTGAAAGGTAAAAACCATAAAAAATTTTTTTAGATAATAGAGGAGAATGTCTTCAACTTCTGGCCAGGGAAACTTTTCCCAAAGAAAACAAAAAGGCTCTAAAAGAAGTAATTGAAAAATTCAACCAGTGGAAAAGAAAAATGTGTCAAAAGACACATCAAGAGACCATCAAGAAAGGGAAAAGACATGCCACAAAACGGGAGAAGATTATTTGCAACACATAAAACTGACAAAGGACCAGTATCAAAACAATATTAAGAACAAAAACTCTTACAAAGCAATAAAAAAAACTTAGTAGAAAAGAGTAGGCAAAAGATGTGAACAGGTACTTAAGAGGAAATCCAAATGGCCATAAACATATGAAAATATGCCTAACATCATTAGTAATCAAGGAAATGAGAACTTAAATCCATAATGAGAAAAAAATTATACATTCATAGCAAAAATAAAAGTTTTAAACTCTGACAGTATCAAGCATTAATGGAAACATGAAGCAATGAAACCTTTCATACCCTACTGGCACAACCATATAGAAAAAGTTTGGCATTATCTAGGAGATATGCCTCTCCCACAGGAATTCCATCATTAGGCAAACACACTAGAGAAATGTTTGTATGTGTGCACCAGAAGACATGGACAAGATTATTTATAGCAATATAGATATAAAATTATGATATTCAAAAAAGAGAATGCTAAACATCAGTGAAAATTAAATGAACCAGAGCTTTACACAAGAAAAAAATCTTACAAATAACACAAAAAAGCCCCAGCAAATCACAGAACTACATAAAAAATACATACAATATGTGTAGATTTCCAAAAAGTTCAAAAATGAGCTGAACTAAATTGTTTAAAGATACATACACTGTCAAAACTGTACATAAAAGCAAAGAAATTATGATCACAGAAGTCAGGATAGTGCTTACCTCTAGAGGTGAGGAAGAGAATTGTGACCTAGTAAGAAACAGAATAGGTTGACCAGTAAGGAGCATTTTGAAGATTTTATTTATTTATTTATTTGACAGACAGAGAGAGATCACAAGTAGGCAGAGGCAGGCAGAGAGAGGAGGAAGCAGGCTCCCCACTGAGCAGGGAGCCCAATGCAGGCCTCGATCCCAGGACCCTGAGATTATGACCTGAGCCGAAGGCAGAGGCTTTAACCCACTGAGCCACCCAGGCACCCAGTAAGGAGCATTTTGGTACAGGCAATTTCTATTTCTTATCCACAGTTGTTATAGTCATTCTTTAACAAATACATACAGGGGAGGAAGAGCAAGATGGCGGAGTAGGAGACCAATTATCATCAGGTCCCAGGAATTCACCCAGTTATCAAACCATTCTGAACACCTACAAATTCAACAAGAGATCGAAGAGAAGAAGAGCAGCAATTCTAGGAACAGAAAATTAACCACTTTCCAGAAGGTAGGACGTTCGGAGAAGTGAACCTGAAGCAACGGGAAGATAGACCCCCGGGGGGAGGGGCTGGCTCCCGGCAAGTGAGAGAGCAACAGAGCACAAAAATCAGAACTTTTAGAAGTCTGCTCCACTGAGGGACGTCTCCCCAGAGGCTAAGCAGGGAGTGAAGTCCTCATGGGGACAGTGTGGTCTCAGGACCCATGGGGACACAAAAAGACCAGGGATGTCTGAGAGCGACAGAACTCCCAGATATTAGAGGGGAGAAGCCAACTGGAGAGATAGAGCCAACCTGAGGAGGTGTCTCTCAGCTTGGTGTTACCTTGGGTGGTGATCCAAAGCACAGTCAGGCCACTGCTCTTTGAGTGGGGACCCCACAAGTGGCGGATCCAGAGAGAACCCCTCCTTCCTCCTCCAGGAGGAGTGCACGGGAGTGTGCTGCAGGAGTCTGCTGGGTTTGGAGATTTGAAACGGGGCCGCGCACCAGAGATACAAACACTCAGTGGCAGGCTGGGTGAGCTCGGAGTGCAGCCAGAGACCAGGGAGACAGGAGGGACTGACTTCTTTTCTCTGAGGGTGCACTGAGGAGTGGGGCCCTGAACTCTTGACTCCTCTGGGTTGGAGATTAGGAGGCCACCATTTTCATTCCCATCCTCCAAAGCTGTATGGAAAGTGTTCAGGGAACAAAAGCTCCCCAGAGTGAACCCGAGCTGATTACTTAGCCTGGCCCCTGGCAAGGGTGGTACAATTCCGCCTCAAGGAAAGACACTTGAGAATCACAGCAACAGGCCCCTCCCCCAGAGGATCAGCAAGAACATCCAGCCAAGGCCAGGTTCACTGATCACTGAAAACTATGGAACTCCAGAGCTAGGGGGAAGCAACACATAGAATTCATGGCTTTTTCCCCATGATCCTTTTGTCGTTCAAAGTTAAATTCTTTGAATTATAGTTTTTTTTCTTACTCTTTTCTTTTAAATTTTTTCCTCTTTCCCATTTTAACATTGTTTAACTATTATAGCCTATCAATACTTTTTAATCTTTTTAAATTTTCATTGTTATAGTCATATTTTATCCCTTCATTGTATTTAGCCTTATTTTTTTGTATACATATAGGGTCTGTTCAATTCACCAGTCTAATAGATAGAGTCAGAGACAGAGATAGATATAGGAACAGAAATAGATGATATAGATATAGATAAAGATATAGATATAGGGTTTTGTTTTGTTTGTTTTTTTGTTTTTTGTTTTTTTCCCTCTTTCTTTCTCCCCCCAGCTTCAGGTCTCTTCTGATTAGGTTAGTGTATATTTTTCTGGGGTCATTGCTACCCTTTAGTATTTTATTCTCTCATCCATCTATTTTTTTAAGATTTTATTTATTTAGTTGACAGATAGAGAGAGATCACAAGTAGGCAGAGAGGCAGGCAGAGAGAGAGGAGGGAGCAGGCTTCCAGCCGAGCAGGGAGCGTGATGCAGGCCTCGATCCCAGAACCCTGAGATCACGACCTGAGCCGAAGGCAGAGGCTTTAACCCACTGAGCCGCTCAGGCGCCCTCATCCATCTATTCTTATCTGCATAAAATGACAAGGTGGAAAAAAACAGCACAAGGAAAAGAATAAGAGGCAGTAACGATGGCTAGGGACCTAATCAATGTGGACATTAGTAATATGACAGAACTAGAGTTCAGAATGCTGATTATCAAGGTGCTAGCTGGGCTCGAAAAAAGCATGGAAGATAATAGAGAATCCCTCTCTAGAGAATTAAAAACCCTTTCTGGAGAAATAAAAGAACTAAAATCTAACCAAGTTGAAAGCAAAAAAGCTATTAATGAGGTGCAATAAAAAATGGAGGCTCTTACTGCCAGGATAAATGAGGCAGAAGAGAGCATTAGTGATTTAGAAGACCAAATGACAGGCAATAAAGAAGCTGAGGAAAAGAGAGACAAACAACTATTGGACCATGAGGAGAGAATTCAAGAGATAAGTGATAACATAAGATGAAACAATAGTAGAATAATTGGGATCCCAGAAGAAGAAGAGAGAGAAAGGGGCAGAAAGTATATTGAAGCAAATTATAGTACAGAATTTCCCTAATTTGGCGAAGTGAACAAGCATCAAAATCCAGGAGGCACAGAGAACCCCCCTCAAAATCAATAAAAATAGGTCCACACCCCGTCATCTAATAGTAAAACTTACAAATCTTAGTGACAAAGAGAAAATCCTGAAAGCAGCTCGGGACAAGAGGTCTATAACATACAATGGTAGAAATATTAGTCTGACAGCAGACCTATCCACAGAGACCTGGCAGGCCAGAAAGAACTGGCATGATATATTCAGAGCACTAAATGAGAAAAATATGCAGCCAAGAATACTATATCCAGCTAGGCTGTCATTGAAAATAGAAGGAGAGATAAAAA
>LNAC01000338.1:116232-204586 GCA_002007465.1 Ailurus styani
CCAGGGCCAGACGGCTTCCCAGGGGAATTCTACCAAACATTTAAAGAAGAATTAATACCTATTCTCCTGAAACTGTTCCAAAAAATAGAATTGGAAGGAAAACTTCCAAACTCCTTTTATGAGGCCAGCATTACCTTGATCCCCAAACCAGGCAAAGACCCGATCAAAAAGGACAATCACAGACCAATATCCCTGATGAACACAGATGCAAAAATCCTCAACAAAATACTAGCCAATAGGATCCAACAGCACATAAAAAGGATTATTCACCACGACCAAGTGGGATTTATTCCTGGGATGCAAGGTTGGTTTAACATTCGCAAATCAGGGCACCTGGATGGCTCAGTGGGTTAAAGCCTCTGCCTTCGGCTCAGGTCATGATCTCTAGATGCTGAAAAAGCATTTGACAAAGTACAGCACCCTTTCTTAATCAAAACTCTTCATAGTGTAGGCATAGAGGGTACATACCTCAATATCATCAAAGCCATCTACGAAAAACCCACAGCGAATATCATTCTCAATGGAGAAAAACTGAGAGCTTTTCCCCTAAAGTCAGGAACACGGCAAGGCTGTCCACTATCACCACTGCTATTCAACATAGTACTAGAAGTCCTAGCCTCAGCAATCAGACAACAAAAAGAAATAAAAGGCATCCAAATCGGCAAGGAAGAGGTCAAACTCTCACTCTTTGCAGATGATANCAACCATCTACAAAAAATCCACAGCGAATACCAGTCTCAATGGAGAAAAACTGAGAGCTTTTCCCCTAAAGTCAGGAACATGGCAGGGCTGTCCACTATCACCACTGCTATTCAACATAGTACTAGAAGTCCTAGCCTCAGCAATCAGACAACAAAAAGAAATAAAAGGCATCCAAATCGGCAAGGAAGAGGTCAAACTCTCACTCTTTGCAGATGATATGATACTTTATGTGGAAAACCCAAAGGACTCCACTCCAAAACTGCTAGCACTCATACAGGAATTCAGTCAAGTGTCAGGATATAAAATCAATGCACAGAAATCAGTTGCATTTCTATATACCAACAACAAAACAGAAGAAAGAGAAATCAAGGAGTCGATCCCATTGACAATTGCACCCAAAACCATAAGATAACTAGGAATAAACCTAACCAAAGAGGCAAAGAATCTGTATTCAGAAAACTATAAAGTACTCATCAAAGAAATTGAGGAAGACACAAAGAAGTGAAAAAACATTCCATGCTCATGGACTGGAAGAACAAATACTGTGAAAATGTCTATGCTACCTGGAGCAACCTACACATTTAATGCAATCCCCAACAAAATACAAGCAATTTATTTCAAAGAAATGGAACAAATAAACCTAAAATTTATATGGAACCAGAAAAGACCCCGAATAGCCAAAGGAATGTTGAAAAAAAAAAGCAAAGTTGGCGGCATCACAATTCCAGATTTCAAGCTNGACTTCAATCTATATTACAAAGCTGTAATCATCAAGACAGTATGGTACGGGCACAAAAACAGACACAAAGATCAGTGGAACAGAATAGAGAGCCCAGAAATGGACCCTCAACTCTATGGTCAACTAATCTTCGACAAAGCAGGAAAGAATGTCCAGTGGGAAAAAGACAGTCTCTTCAACAAATGGTGTTGGGAAAACTGGTCAGCCACATGCAGAAAAATGAAACTGGATCATTTCCTTACACCACACACAAAAATAGACTCAAAATGGATAAAAGACCTCAATGTGAGAAAGGAATCCATCAAAATCCTCGAGGAGAACACAGGCAGCAACCTCTTNCACCTCTTCAACCTCAGCTGCAGCAATTTCTTCCTAGGAACGTCACCAAAGGCACGGGAAGCAAGGGCAAAAACGAACTATTGGGACTTCATCAAGTTTAAAAGCTTTTGCACAGCAAAGGAAACAGTCAACAAAACCAAAAGACAACTGACAGAATGGGAGAAGATATTTGCAAATGACATATCAGATAAAGGGCTAGTATCCAAAATCTATAAAGAGCTTCTCAAACTCAACACCCATAAAACAAATAACCCAGTCAAGAAATGGGCAGAAGACATGAACAGACATTTCTCCAAAGAAGACATCCAAATGGCCAACAGACACATGAGAAAGTGCTCAACATCACTCGGCATCAGAGAAATACAAATTAAAACCACAGCGAGATACCACCTTACACCAGTCAGAATGGCTAAAATCAACAAGTCAGGAAATGACAGATGTTGGCGAGGTTGCGGAGAAAGGGGAACCCTCCTACACTGTTGGTGGGAATGCAAACTGGTGCAGCCACTCTGGAAAACAGTATGGAGATTCCTCAAAAAGTTGAAAATGGAGCTACCCTACGACCCAGCAATCGCACTACTGGGTATTTATCCTAAAGACACAAAGGTAGTGATCCTCAGGGGCACGTGCACCCGAATGTTTATAGCAGCAATGTCCACAATAGCCAAACTATGGAAAGAACCTAGATGTCCATCAACAGATGAATGGATAAAGAAGATGTGGTATATATACACAATGGAATACTATGCAGCCATCAAAAGAAACGAAATCTTGCTGTTTGCAACTATGTGGATGGAACTAGAGGGTATTATGCTGAGTGAAAGAAGTCAATCAGAGAAATACAATTATCATAAGATCTCTCTGATATGAGGAACTTGAGGGGCAGGGCAGGGGGTCGTGGGGGGTAGGGAGGGAAAAATAATGAAACAAGATGGGATGGGGAAGGAGACAAACCATAAGAGACTCTTAATCTCACAAAATAAACTGAGGGTTACTGGGGGGTGGGAGGGTAGGGATAGGGTGGATGGTTGTGGACATTGGGGAGGGTTTGTGCTATGATGAATGCTATGAAGGGTGTAAGCCTCATGATTCACAGAACTGTACCCCTGGGCAAAAAAAAAAAAGTACATACAGGTTTTATGCTTTATAATCCACATCTCATATATATATCACAAGAAAAAGTAAATTAAAAAATTATAAAGTTATTATCATACACTACCGAACATAAAAACTAATCTTGGAGCATCTGAGTAGCTCAGTCGTTAAGTGTCTGCCTTTGGCTCAGGTCATGATCCCAGTGTCCTAGGATTGAGCCCCACATCAGGCTTCCTGCTCAGAGGGAAGCCTGCTTCTCCCTCTCCCACTCCCCCTGCTTGTTTTCCCTCTCTCACTGTGTCTGTCTCTCTGTCAAATAAATAAATAAAATCTTAAAAAAAAAAAACTAATCTCACCTGTACAAAAGGGAATTTTTCTCATACCCCTCTTCCAAATGAGAGGAAAGCTAAGATGCTATACCTTGCAAACAGGGGTAAATGATCAAGTTGCTTTGTCTAACAGAAACAAAAACAAGTGAAATAACATTTCAAACTATATTTAATAAGTATCAGATATTATTGTTATTTTTACCATATATAGTCTTTGCTCTGGGTAAGACTACTAAAATTCCAGCCAAATGGCACATTCACAGATTCTACTGGCCCATGACCTACCACAAGTTTATAACTGTTAATGGGTAAAAAATTAAAACTGAACACAAAATAAACTCTGGAGGAGAAAGGCAGCCAAGAGACTTTTTGTGAGCAAGAATGTAATTTTATTTATGGTTACTGATGCAATAAATAGACGTATATAGAGAGAGCTGTTTGCCACTAAAACATACCTAAAGTCTTTGGCAGGGAAAAGGAGGATAAAAAGAGATTTATACACTTTCACTCATGCTTAGAAAACAATGGGTTCTAGTAACAGGAGATAAAGTCAATCAAGTAAACAACAAAAATTAACTGAGTACCTATTGTTGAAACCAAGAAAAATTTCACCCTGCCTATGTTTACAAGATACTATGTTGAAAGCAATGCAAAGAAATGTACGGTATTGCCCAAGGTTTAAGTAAAGTACAATCAAGCACAGTGTGTGGTAATTAGGAATACACATAAAAGCAAAAGACATACTCCTAAATATGAAAGTTTTTTCTTTAAAAAAAAAAAACATGCCTAGGGGTGCATGGGTGGTGCAGTCGTTAGTGTCTGCCTTTAGCTCAGGTCATGATCCCAGGGTCCTGGGATTGAGTCCCCTATTGGGGTCCCTGTTCAGCAGGAAGCCAGGAAGCCTGCTTCTCCCTCTCTCACTCTCTCTGTTTGTATTCCCTCTCTCGCCATCTCTCTCTGTCAAATAAATAAAAATCTTTAAAAAAATAAAAAGAAAACATGCCTAATTCCTACCTAATTTATATCAAGAGCAGGATAAGGGGTAGAGAAGGAAGGACATGCGTTAAAAAAAAAAAGAAGAAGAAGAAGAAGAAGGACATGCATTGTACGAAAGGCTTTCCCTGGGGAGGTTCTGAGTCCGTCTGTTCTGCTGAGGTGAAAGACCTAAAACAGTTCATATGAATACTCTTCTAAAATCCTGCTTCCCAATATTTCTATTCAAATGAAATCAAGTTACAAAGAATATCAAAAGTGATTTTTATGGGGAAATGAAATCACATAAGGGTAGTAAAGTATATCTGCCCAGAGTGTTATTTAACACTGGCTAGTCTGGCCACTTTCTTCTCTCTTCGGTTTGCCTTTCTGAGTTACTGTTTCATCAGCTAGTCCCCTCAAAGATTCCCTATGGCTTTCTTTACTTTACTATATTTATTTTTAACTTAATAAATATTTTGGTCTTTTTCAGATTATGACTTCCATGTGTTTTTTGCTATTAAAAATATTATTTAATGGAGAAAAAAGCAATACTGGAGGATGGCTGACATTATTAATGTGGAAAAATTGGAATTTTTCCTACACCAAGAAAACAGAATATGTGGGAACCAGTGAACTAGTGGTTGCTAAAGTCTTTTAGGCTCTTGTTATGTCAAAGATATGAGAACTGAAGCCAGAGAAACTAAAGGTCACATCCTAGGCCAAACTAGATCCTACATCTTTATAAAGTTCTAACCCACTGTCATGCCAGAGGTCACCTTAGAGCAGTGGTTCTCAGCCAGGAGCACTTTTGCCTCCCCCAGGAGACATCTGGCAATATTTAAAAATATTTTGGGTTTTACAACCTTAGATGTAGGGGGAGGTGGTTTGCTTCTAGCTTCTAGTGGGTAAAGTCTGCTAAATATCCTAAGGTGCAGACAGCCCCCTACAACAAATAATCGTCCAGTCCAACAGATAAATAATGCAGAGACTGAAAATCTCTGCTGAGCTCTCTCTACTATGTAACTCATACTTTGTTAACTTAATTACATATGAATTCAAATTTCAGCAAAGGAGACAAACATTAGGAAAATCTGAATCATAGAAAGATATGTGGCCTAAGATTACTCTGGCAGGAAATGACAATACAGTACCAGGACTTCTACTTTCTAGTACTTACATAGATACTTACATAGTCTATGTCTGAAATTCAAAATCCTATTTTCATTACATATCATATTTCAGTCACTTAAAAAGCATATATGGAGGGCGCCTGGGTGGCTCAGTGGGTTAAAGCCTCTGCCTTCGGCTTAGGTCATGATCTCAGGGTCCTGGGATCGAGGCCCGCATCGGGCTCCCTGCTCAGCGGGAGCCTGCTTCCTCCTTTCTCTCTGCCTGCCTCTCTGCCTACTTGTGATTTGGTCTCTCTCTCTGTGTCAAATAAATAATAAAAAAATAAATAAATAAAATCTTTAAAAAAAAAAAAGCATATATGGAGAAAGGCTTTGGAACAAGATAATCCTGTACTCAAATTCTAGCTCTAACAAATTATTGGCTATATATAAGATCTTATGAAAGTCTCTCAACTTTACCAGGATTCCATTTCTTCACTATTATATCAGATTAATAAAATCTACCTCACAGAGCTGTTTTAAGGATTAAATGAAAAATGTATTTAAAACACTGAGCACATCTGTCTGGAACATAATAAATATCAAATGCTGTGTTTAATTTGAAGGGGGACTGTAGTTAAGAGTTAGACTTTTGAAAATCTCTCTTCTGCTACTTACTGTAAAATTTGAACAAGTTATTTCATGAGTTTGAGCCTCAATTTCCTCATCTGTGAAATGGAGCTAATATCATCCTTCTCATGGGAGAGTGATGACAGCCAATAAGATAAAGTCTGTAAAGTATACTTGGAGCATACTTCCAGCATACTTGGAGCTCAGAAAGTATTCAACATACAGAACTATTCTGATTATGAAAGTGGCCCCAATAAAAACCCAAACACATTTTCCACATACAAAAGCTCTCTCATATATGTCCTGAACTATATTTTGTCCAATTTTGTGCCATTTGGCCTCGTTAGAGAAATAGTTGTCCCATTTCTCTTAAAATCTTTTCATAGCTAGGAAATACAACTCTCTTCCTAGTCCTCTCTCAATCAGGAAGGTTTTTTGTTTGTTTATACCTTAAATATATATAATTTTTGTTTGTCAATTACACCTCAATAAAAGGAAATTTTTTTTACTTGATCTTTTTGGTATGAATAATTTTACATGATTTACAATAAAAATACATAGGATGTATTTTTGCTCTGTTTTCATCATTAAATTGTAATTGCCTAGCAGGCCTAAACAGCAAACCTAATATTTTCTGGACAACATAGTCTAAGTTATTTCCTAGCCCCACTAGCAATGTTACCAAGTTATCAATATCAGAAAACTCACCTCTTGGCAGGACCATCCTGTGCTTAAGGTGACTAGACGTACTAGTACTAGGTGTACTTTCCTTAAGTGACTAGATGCTTCAAACAACTCTATTTCCTAACTTTAATAATCAATGCATAGCAAAAAAAAATGTGCTTTTAGTAGACAATCTCTCAGTATTCAAAGTCATAGTTAAAATAGTTACCTGGAAGAAAAGGGAAACCTATTGACTGTGTCTAAAATATCTCAATGTATTGTAATGACAAATTTACAAGTAATTCATAGAATTATTCCATTATTTATATGTGATACTTCTCTTATTTATTTCAAAGGCTAAGTCACTAAAAGTTCAAACCAACACAAAAAGGGCGCCTGGGTGGCTCAGTGGGTTAAAGCCTCTGCCTTCAGCTCAGGTCATGATCTCAGGGTCCCAGGATCAAGGCCCGCATTGGGCTCTCTGCTTGGCAGGGAGCCTGTTTCCTTCTCTCTCTGCCTGCCTCTCTGCCTACTTGTGATCTCTCTCTCTCTCTCTCTGTCAAATAAATAAATAAATCTTTTTTAAAAAAAAACCAACACAGGGCGCCTGGGTGGCTCAGTGGGTTAAAGCCTCTGCCTTCGGCTCGGGTCATGATCTCAGGGTCCTGGGATCGAGGCCCATATCGGGCTCTCTGCTCAGCGGGGAGCCTGCTTCCCCCTCTCTCTCTGCCTGCCTCTCTGCCTACTTGTGATCTCTCTCTCTCTGTGTCAAAAAAAAAAAAAAAAAAAAACCAACACAAAAAGAGTTTGCTCACCTCTGGAGATTTCTGTATATTCTGGAATACGGCATAGGCAATAAGTGAACTTGAACCAATAACACTGACAGAGATAAAAGATAATCATTAAAAGAGGACTACTGGGGCTCCTTCATTTTTGCTAATGATTTTTTACAGCTTTACCGATATATAATAGATGTAAAATAAACTGCACATTTTTCTAAAATATGGAATGCTTCATGAGTTTGTGTGTCATCCTTGCATAGGGGCCATGCTAATCTTCTCTGTATCATTCCTACTGATTTTGCAAATCAATCCTGTTGATCAAATTCTTTGATTTTCAGATGTTATTCCTCAATCTGTTTTTTTGTTATTGTTGATGTTACATTTTATTAATCAGAAAATATCAACATGGTAAAGAACAGCATTTCTCCCTGAAGAGTTAAAGCAAATACAGAAAATGGGAAAAAATGCAGAAAACTTTAGAATTCTACAGTTTTGCTTTTACTAGTTTAAATAGTCATAGTACATGAGATTAAATAAATTTACCTCAGAGTAGCCATAACAAATTGTATCCATTGTATTGCAGAAAAAACCTAAATAAAACAAGAAAGAGAATAAAATTAAAACTTTTACATTTAATATTCAACCTTCCTCCAATTTCACTGTTTATTAACTATCTGTGCAGAGCACAAACTCTTCAGTGACTAATCAAAATACCCTACAATTCTGAGAAGGAGCAGAAAGGCCTCTAGAAAGGCAGGGTGGTTCCTTGTTTCCTCTCTTATTGCTCCATCTCTGGGAAACAATAAGATAAAAAGAGTAGAGAGGTGGACAGAAAATGACTAAGTGAAAAGAGAGCTGGATAAGAAGATTTAAAAAGGAAAGAATAAAATAGAGAAGAGGTAGGAAAAGTTAAATTTTGAGAGAGAATAGATGCGTGAAAAGAGTGGGTAATAGGAAAGGTAAACAAATACTAAATAGAGTTGACTGACAACTAGACAGAAAAAAAATAGAATAGTAAGCGATAAAGAAAGAGGAAGTAGTAAAGAGATAGTGTGAGTGAAAAGTACAGAACAAGGAGGAAGAAAGGGGGAGCAAAAAGAAAGGGACAATTTATAATCTCACCAAGTCCCAATTGTCTTCCAGAATGCTAGCCTCCAGCAGGAAGGCCATGGGGACTTCAGCCCCAGCTATGCTTAAGGAGCCTGATCGTTCTCAGGTTCTGAATCCTGAAGTACAGAACAGGTGGCTCCACCCCTAGCTCCGCTGGGCTCCTCCCTACCCAATCCTGCCCTGTATCTTGAGGACAAGGAAAGAAGGTGGCGACAAGTGGAGGAGAAAGCCAAGCAGAAAGAACAAAAATAGAAAGAGCAGGTGACAAGGAAACAAAGTTCTAAAAAGCATTAGGAATTGTAAGAGGAAGAGACAAGAATAATAAAAAATAGAGAGAATGGTGAAAAGATAAACTGAGCTGCAAGAGAGAAATGGAACAGAAAAAAAGGAGAGAAAAATAAGGAAGAAAGGAGGTCTGCTTAAAACTTGCCCTATTTAGGGACAAAAGCCTGTGATGGAAAAGAGAGACTGCATATTAAAGTAATCAATAAATTTTTAGCAATACCAAGAAAATCTGTGAAGAGAAAGGGCTGTTTATATCTCATATTCAATAGTAACATCTGAAATAGTCTGTACCAAAAATTCCCACTGGAAATAAATTACATGATTCATTTAATATACTTATGTTTATATATCAACTCTGTGTAAACCATTGTGCTACAGAAGGTAAAAAGACAAATAAGGGACAGACCCAGACTTCCAGGAGCTTATAATATAGTAGGAAAAATGGCCTGAATGCCAGAATCTCAAATTATCTGCATACAAAAAAAATATATACTGCCTGTCATTTGAACAATATTCGGAAGAAATGGTAAAATTTGGACAAGGACTATGATAAAGAGAAAGCAGAAGGAAGAATATTTCATTTATGTAACCATTTATCTTTCATCTAACCATATTTTCATACACTGTACAAATATTTATTGATAACATAAATTGGATCATTTGCATAGGTTCAGTGATTTAAATATGTGATTCATTTATTCATATGAGGTTAATATATGATTCATTTATTCACCATAGTGTACAGTAGAAGAAGGGACATCATTAAACAGAGGTAGGTTTTGGTGGGAAACTGTTAAATTGGAGGTAGCCTCTAACCACTTTGCTTAAATCATTAAACAAATAAAAAACACAAGTAGATTTCTAGTTCAGAAATCCCTACTATAAGGTCTCAGGGAGTGTTCTGAGGCCTCTAATCATATATCTATTTAATAAGGGTGAGGGAACTAATGACAGTCTCACCAAGTGATAAGAGAATGCTTTTGGACAAAGGACTCTTGTCTCAGTCAAGAACAAATCTCATATTGTTCAAGGAACAACCATGCCAAATCAGTCTGCTGCTCTTGCCATAAGAACTTTTCTCTCTTGGCACCTCTTCTAAAATGTCTTATGCCACTGACCAAATTCCCATTTGGGGATTTACATTTTTCTCTCTGTATTAGTATTCTGCTTTTTGTATACTTAGCACCATTCCCCCTGGAAATATCTTTTGAAACATAATCTTCCCATCTTTCTTTTCTGCAAGGGCTAACCCAAGCCCAAATGAAGTGGGTGATACTTTTAGTTTTCTCTTCTCTTTTTACTTAGCTCCTTAGTAAGCTCAAATACATCACAGCTCACTTAACGTAATGGGCTACTATATTTCATGTATCAATTAATAGATATTCATTAAACATCTACCATGAATAAGTTACTACTGTGGATACAAAGTCAAAAAAGACACCTTCCTAGTAAAATATTTTTATTTAGGCAAAAATTATACTTAACTCAAATAAGACTTCTAGTAATAACATCAACAAATTATCAAGTGCTATCTATGTGTAAGGCTCTATGCTAAGCATTTTAATTGTCAACACAAACTTTGAGGTAAGGAGTAGATATTCCCATTTTTAAAAAAAAATTTAGTAGACTCTACACCCAATGTGGGGTTTGAACTCACGACCCTAAGATCAAGAGTCCCATGTTTTACCAACTAAGCTAACCAGGTACCCTAGTAATGTTTCCATTTTTTAGATGAAGAAACTGAGGCTTGGGCGCCTGGGTGGCTCAGTGGGTTAAAGCCTCTGCCTTTGGCTCAGGTCATGATCCCAGGGTCCTGGGATCAAGGCCCGCATCGGGCTCTCCACTCAGCGGGGGGCCTGCTTCCTCCTCTCTCTCTGCCTGCCTCTCTCCCTACTTGTGATTCTCTCTCTGTGTCAAATAAAAAAATAAAATCTTTAAAAAAAAAAAAAGAAAAGAAAAAAGAAACTGAGGCTTAGAGAAGTCACTTCTAGTAAGCTTGATGATTCACAGACCTGTACCCCTGGGGCAAATAATAATAAATATAAATAAATAAATAAATAAATAAATAAATAAATAAATAAATAAATAAATAAAGTAAACATGCACATGACTGGAAAAAAAAAAGAAGTCACTTCTAATGGTTAGAGTTATCAAGTGGTAATACCAATATTCAAATCCAATCATTCTGACTTCATAGTTTGCACTCTTAACACACACAATATTCTAATGGAGAACTAGTTAATAGGAAGACAGGGAAAGATAATTTTAAAAATTAATTTAACATTTGGGACACCTGGGTAGCTCAGTCATTTAAGCATCTGCCTGGCTGAGGTCATGATCCTAAGGTCCTGGGTTGGAGTCCTCCATCTGGCTCCTTGCTTAGCAGGGAGACTGCTTCTCTCTCTCCTTCCAACCCTCCCCTCACCCCATGCTCTCTCTCACATTCTCTCTCAAATAGATAAATAAAATCTTCACAAAAAAAAACAAAAACAAAACTAATGTTAACATCAAGGTAGCTCTTTCATTAAATAATCGCTTCTTAGATATAACAACAAATGCATAAACAAAAGAAAAAAAACAGATAAATCAGTCTTCTTCAAAATTAAAAAGTTTTCTGTTTCAAAGGATACCATCAAGAAAGTGAAGACAAGCCACAGAATGGAAAAAAATATTTATAGGGCGCCTGGGTGGCTCAGGTCATAATCTCAGCGTCCTGGGATCGAGGCCTGCATCGGGCTCCCTGCTCGGCGGGGAGCCTGCTTCCCCCTCTCTCTCTCTGCCTGCCTCTCTGCCTCCTTGTGATCTCTCTCCTTCTGTGAAATAAATAAATAAAATCTTTAAAAAAAATATTTATAAATCATGTCTGATACGGGACTTATATAGAGAATATAGGAACTCCTACAGAAGCACCTGGGTACCTCAGTCAGTTAAGCCTCTGACTCTTGATTTTGTCTCAAGTCATGATCTCAGGATGATGGGATCAAACCCCACAACAGGCTCCATGCTCAGCAGGGAGTCTGCTTGAGATTCTCTCCCTCTCCCTTTGCCCCTCCCCCCAATGCATGTGCACGCTTTCTAATAAGTAAATAAATAAATAATGAAATCTTAAAAAAAAAAAAAACCCTCCTACAATTCAATAATAAAAATATAACCCAGGGTCGCCTGGGTGGCTCAGTCGTTGGGCATCTGCCTTTGGCTCAGGTCATGATCCCAAGGACCTGGGATCAAGCCCAGCATCAGGCTCCCTGCTCAGTGGGAAGCCTACCTCTCCCTCTCCCACTCCCCCTGCTTGTGTTCCCTCTCTCACTTTTTTTCTCTCTGTCAAATAAATAAATAAAATCTTTTTAAAAAATACAAGCCAGGGCGCCTGGGTGGCTCAGTGGGTTGGGGCCTCTGCCTTCGGCTCAGGTCATGATCTCAGGGTCCTGGGATCGAGGCCCGCGTCGGGCCTCTGCTCCGCAGGGAGCCTGCCTTCCTCCTCTCTCTGCTTGCCTCTCTGCCTACTTGTAATCTCTCTCTCTGTCAAATAAATAAATAAAATCTTTAAAAAAAATAAAAATAAAAAATAAAATAAAATAAAAAATAAAAAATACAAGCCAGTTTAAAAGTTGGCAAGGGTTCTTTTTAAATATAATTTTTTTTAAGATTTTGATAAGGGTTTTAAATAGAAATTTCTCCCCCCAAATAAACAAATGACTAACCACAGGAAAAGATGATTAACATCATAAGCCAGCAGGGAAATACAAATTAAAATCACAATAAGATAACATTTCATATCTACCAAGATAGCTATAATAAAAAAAGATAGATAATAGCAACTGTTGTGGAAAATACGGAGAAACAGAAACTCTTGTATACTGCTGGTGAGAATGTAAAATACTGCAGCCACTTTGGCAGTTGCTCAAAAGGTTAAACATATACTATATGACTCAGCTACCAGGTATAAACTTAGTTCTAGGTATTTACCCAAGAGAAATTAAACATATGTCCACACAAAAACTTGAACAAAAATGTTTATAAAATTGTTATTCATAAAAGACAAAAGGTAGGGCGCCTGGGTGGCTCAGTGGGTTAAAGCCTCTGCCTTCAGCTCAGGTCATGATCTCAGGGTCCTGGGATCGAGGCCCGCATCGGGCTCCCTGCTCAGCGGGGAGCCTGCTTCCTCCTCTCTCTGTGCCTGCCTCTCTGCCTACTTGTAATCTCTCTCTCTCTGTGTCAAATAAATAAATAAATAAATAAATAAAAAATAAAAAAAAATAAAAAAAATAAAAAAAAAAAAGACAAAAGGTAGAAACACAAGTGTCCACCAACTTGTGAATGAATAAATAAAATGTAGTATATCCACATAAAGAAATATTATTCAACAATTAAAAGGAAAGAAGTACTGGTGCATTCTACAACATCGAGAACCTTGAAAACATTATGTTAAATGAAAGAAGCCAATCACAAAAGACCACATATTGTATGATTCCATTCGTATAAATGTCCAAAATAAGCAAATTTATAGACACATAAAGTAAATTAGTAGCTGCCTAGGGCTGGGAAAGTAATTTGAGAGAGAATGGGGAATGACTACTGATGGGCATAAGATTTCTTTTTAGTGTGACAAAAATATTCTAAAATTAGTGGTGGTGGTTGCACACTTTATGAATATACTAAAACTCATTGAACTGTAACTCACTGAACTTTAAAAGGATAAATTATAAATAGGCAAATTTTATAGGGACACAGTAAATGTTCCTTTGCTGAAATTTGTGGTGTAATGATTAATGGGTAACATGTTTCTGTCTTTCCTACTGAAAAGAATAATATTTATAATAAAAAGAGTAAAACAAACATTGTAAGAGGGAACTGGAGATAAAGTTTGTAAGAGAGCACCTGACTGCTCTAAATGAATCCACCACTCCTGGTCTGAACAAATTACACTCTAGGACTTTGATAAAACTTGCAGGTTAACCCAATAAACCACTGAATGAAATCTGAGAGTCTGTGTAAAAATGGGGAAATTGTAGAATATTGTAGAAATTTCTAGAAATTGTAGAAAATTGGTGATAACTAAATTTTTATTTTTTATAAGGAGAAAAGATGGTGGAATCTGTAATCCATAGGTCAAAGATCTCAGTGCTGATCCCAAATAAGATTCTAAAATGAACTATCCAAAAGGTGTGCTTCTAAACAATTTAAAAAATAAGTAATCACTAAGTCAGAACGGATTTATAAAAAAAAAACATCATGGGCGCCTGGGTGGCTCAGTGGGTTAAAGCCTCTGCTTTCGGCTCAGGTCATGATCTCAGCGTCCTGGGATCGAGGCCCGCATCGGGCTCTCTGCTCAGCAGGGAGCCTGCTTCCTCCTCTCCTTGTCTCTCTGCCTGCCTCTCTGCCTACTTGTGATCTCTCTCTCTGTGTCAAATAAATAAATAAAATCTTTAAAAAAAAAAAAAAAAAAAAACATCATGCCAGACTACCCCATTCTCTCTTTGGATAGAATTACCATAGTATATATGGTATTTTGACAAAGCGTTTGGTGAGAAATTTCATGATATAAAAATAAGGAGAGGCACCTGAGTGGCTCAGTTGATTGAGTGTCCAAATCTTGGTTTCAACTTGGGTTGTGATCTCAGGCTCATTAGCACATCAGGCTCCACACTCAGCAGGAGGTCTGCTTGGGATTCTCCCTCTCCCTCTGCTCCTCCGCCAGCTCATGTTCTCTTTCTCTCTCCCTCAAATAAATAAATAAATAAATAAATAAATAAATAAATAAAATCTTAAAAAAAAAAAAATGAGGGATGCCTGGGTCGCTCAGTTGGTCAAGCATCTTCCTTCAGCTCAGGTCATGATTTTAGGGTCCTGGGATCTAGTCCTACATTGGGCTCCCTGCTCAGTGGGAAGGTCTACTTCTCCCTCTCCCTCTCCCTCTGCCCCACTCGGGCTCCTCTCTCTCAAAAATATAAACAAAATCTTTAAAAAAAAAAAAAAAAGGAAACAAACCAAGGGGAAGCACAATTAAGGGCATTTCTTGCACAAATAAGCCTAAGGGAGTGTTAACTAATTGATCAACATCAACTTAAAAACTTCTAGTGGAGTGAATCAGCATTCTGAATTAGCACAGTTCTGTAAAAACACTTTAATTACTTGAATTTCAAGGCTCAAATGGGGAAGGGTTCTGCCTTCAAGTTCACAAAGTTGGTCTAATTCAGTTCTTTCAGGGTTGTTGATCTAAGGTCCAACTAATTGCTGGCCGAATACTTCACTCAGTTCTTTGCCACATGGATTTCTGCAAGATATCTTCCTATCAAGATGGAAGGCAGAACTTTATGCAACAAAATCACTGAAGTGATATTCCATCACCTCTTCTGTATTTTATTGACGACAGATCTTGCCAACAGCCAAGGAGAAAGGATCACATGAGAGGGTAAATACCAAAAGGCAGGGATTATGGGAGACTATCTTAGGGTCTGTCACTGTGTTTTCATCCAATGTATCTTGTAATTTTCCAATTCAGATCATTTATAATAGCTTTCCTCTCTCTGGAATGTTCTTCCCCCAGATGACTATCTCCTTCTCATCCTTCAAGTAACAGCTTAAACGTCATTACCTCCAAAATGTAACATTTATCAAATTCTAAAATATCATGCTTGTTTGTGCTGTCTGCTTTCCCCTAGTAGACTGGAACATTCTTGAGGACAGGCAACTTACTTGTCTGATTCACTCCAATATCTTTAGTACCTAAAATAGTGCCTAGAATAGGTACTCAGTATTTATTGAATGAATGTACTCAAGTTGTGGGAAGTAGATGACAGATTTAAGATCTAATAAGACCTAAATACTTTAGAATAATGAATTTTATTTAATAAGATAAAAGTTAATAGAATTAAATATAAGGATACTGTCCTTCCATCTAAAACACCAATTGGACAAAGATTAGGATGAAAAAGTATCAACATTTTACTTTAAAAATATAGAGCAGTGCTATCCAATAAAAATATAAGTCACAGATGTAATTTAAAAGTTTCTAATGGGGGTGTCTGGGTGGCTCAGTCAGTTAAGCATCTACCTTGGGCTCAGGTCATGATCCCGGAGTCCTGGGATGGAGTCCCATATTGGGGTCCCTGCTCAAAGGGGAATCTGGTTCTCCCTCTGCCCTTCACCCTGCTCATGCTCTCTCGCTTTCTCTCTCTCTCAAATAAATAAATAAAATCTTAAAAAGAAAACCACACACATAAATAAAAGTTTCTAGTGACTACAATAAAAGCAAAAACAGGGCGCCTGGGTGGCTCAGTGGGTTAAAGCCTCTGCTTTCGGCTCAGGTCATGATCTCAGGGTCCTGGGATCGAGGCCCGCATCGGGCTCCCTGCTCAGCGAGGAGCCTGCTTCCCCCCCCCCCCCCGCCTGCCTCTCTGCCTCCTTGTGATCTCTCTCCCTCTGTGAAATAACTAAATTAAAAAAAAATTAAAAAAAAAATAAAAGCAAAAACAGATGAAATTTTAATAATAGATTTTACTTAACCTAAATATACAAATTTTGTCCTTTCAACATGCAATCAATATAAAAAATCACTGATGTATTTTACATTTGTATTTTGCACTTTGAAATTCAGTGTGTGTTTTACTATTATAACATCTCAATTCAGAGTAGCCACGTTTCAAGAACTCAGTAGCTACATGGGATATTATAAATGTCATTTTTATTTAGGCTCTATAATTTATAACTAGATTTTGGAGGCTCTTGCATTTGGATCTTATCCTGCAAAAATGACACTATAAATTTCTATAATCAAGCAAATTTCCAAGCAAAGAAATGGTATGGCACAATAACCATAATAGTCTTTAAGCGAATTATGTACTATATGGCAGATACTGTTGTCAATGCTTTATAACTAGTGTTAACTAATTTAAATTAGTGGGAACTAATTTAATCCACTCAAAATCCTATGAGAAAAGTATTATTATTGTCCCCATTTTATATAACACTGTAATAACACATTGGCAATGTGCAGGAAATATTATAGAGGGGAGGGGAAAGAGATTGGCAAGAGCTAGGGTACTTTTTTTACTTACTTATATCCCACTTTGACCTAGATAGTATTTCAGGTGGCTTACAAGAGTACTAAAATAAGACAAAATAACATGAATTCAAAGTGAGACAAAAGAAGAAAAACATCTCTGTTGAAATGATTTAATTCATGGATGTTAAAATCTTTGACTTTTTTAATGTTACTTCATTGAAAAAACAATATTAAAATAACAGAAATCCAAAATAAAATTTCCTACATTCTTATCAGTTAGTCAGAACGTTCTTTTTGTTACTTTAAGTCCTTGTCCCTATACATACCCAATTTCTACCTATTTGTAGTAACTCTATAGCTAGTATTTTATATTCTTCTTTTTCTCAACATTACTCCGTGATAATTTTATTCTCTTTTGTTAGTCTTATTTTCTTTCTCTCCATTCCTCTGGACTGTAACCAATGCTAAAAGCCTAATGTATTCCTCTACATCTTTCTCTATGCTTGTTAAAATATATCCAAATAGGGACAAAGGACACAGCAGTTCTCTGGGTTGCTGGAAGCAAGCACCAAGGAACAGGTAAATGAAAACTGAAACCATCCCTCAGGCTACAGCAACATCCCTGACAGGGCCTCCCACCAGCACAGACCACCCAGATCCACTGAGCTAAACCCCTGAAGGACCTTGGAGTGACCCCTGGAATAACCTACAATTACCTTTTCCTCATTATAATACTAAAATCTCTGCCTAAGAAGGAACCTCCACCTCATTTACATAACATACAAAGTATTTATAGGCAGGTTTTCTTAAGATGCACACAGATTTTATGCCCACCTCTACATACAATGACAGGGCTTTCCTATCTAAATATTCATCCTGGGGCGCCTGGCTGGCTCAGTCGGAAGAGCACACAACACTGTGAATTTGAGCCTCATGTTGGATATAGAGATTACTAAAAAATAAATAAAAACTAACTATTCATCCTAATCCTAAACAAAAAGCACCCATTCACCCTCTCTTGGTGTGAATTCACAGCTTTAGAAGCTATTTCCCATGATCTCTTTATTTGCTGCAAATGAAGTTTACTTTGTGCAACAACAAAAACAAAACCACATCCAAATGCATACGTACATAATAGGGGTTATATTTATGTTATATTATAGTTGTAGGGTTTTCAAAATGGGATCACATATTTCTGTACACATTTTTCTCATCTAGTATTTCATGGAAACAGTTCTAACCCATTCTGATAGCTGTATAATATTCTATATAAGATCATTTCTCTAAGGGCACCTGGCTGCCTCAGTCAGTAGAGTTACAACTCTTGATCTTGGGGTCTTGAGTTCAGGTCCCACATTGGGCACTGAGCCTACTTTAAAAAAAAAAAAAAGATCATTTATCCAACACTTACTCTCAGAAACATTTGAGTTGCTCTCAGGTTTTGTTTTTCTTCCTTCCCTTCCCTCCCTTCCTCCCTTCCTTCCTCAAACAATGCAGCAATAAATATCCCTAATCTCTGCACTTATAACCTCCTTCTATGCTGATGACTTTGCTATTAAAGAATAAATTCCACAGTGGAATTCTTTTAGTTCTCAAATATTTCAAGTTCTTTCTCACCCCAGAACCTTTGCACTTGCTCTTTTCTTTTCCTAAAATGCTTCCTTACACCACTTTTCAATTTCATATTTATTTATAATTATTTAATGCCTTTCTCATCACATGAGCTTAAGTTCCTTGAGAACTGAATCTTACTCATCCTTCAGGTCTTTCTTCAGCTTACATATATTTGTTTCTAGAAGTTTCCCAGGAACTCCAATCCCAATTGATCCCTCCATCATATTTTTTCATAGGCCTTCAACTTTTCCTTTTAGAAATTATCACAGTTTGTAATTATATATTTATTTGTGTAATTATTTAATGCTGGTTTCCCTAACTAGGTCTGCAAGGAGCACATCTATTTTGTTCACCAGTGCAACCTTTACCCTCAGAAGAGTATATGGTGCCTGAAAAATGTACAGTAAATGGCTGTTAAATATTGAAACGTTGAAATAATTTTTTCATATAGAAAGCATTCTTTTTAAGATTTTATTTATTTGAGAGAGAAAGAGAGTGTGTGCAAGCATGAGCAGGGAGGAGGGGCAGAGGGAGAGGGAGAAGCAGACTCCCTGCTGAGTAAGGAGTCTGCTCTCCATCCCATGACCCAGTTACCACAACTCCAGCTGAAGGCAGATGCTCAACAGACTGAGACACCAAGGGGTCCCAATATTCAAAGAATTCTTAGAGGAGGACGGGGCTTGAAGAAAATCATACTGCTGGTAAATCTTCTTTCCATAACAATTTTTAATGGGTGAAAACGGCTTTGTTCTTAAGACAATTCAGGTATTCTAAGGGATGGAATACCTCTGAAGAACAGTATGAAGTTTAAGAAAGGAATGTAGAAAGGGCCAATGGAATTTTGAGAGATAGCCATAGAATAATTTCTCTCTCATTGATTTATTCACTGAACAAGTATGTACTCAGCACTTACCATGTGCCAGACAGGGGGATATAGTACCTTACCCTAAACAGACAAAAACATAAATCCAGCTCTCATTGGAAGCAGATAATAAGAAAAATAAGCAAATTACATAGTATGTTAGCAAGCTGAAAAGTGCTATGGAGAAAAAAAAAGAGGGGAGATCCAAAGCAAGGAAGTATCAGGAAGGAACAATTTTTTTTCAAGTTTCAGATATTTATGAATCATTGTAAACCCCAACACAATACACAAACAAAATACATGCACAAACATGATTTCATGCATTTAGAAGGGAAATACTTCCTGGATAAGTGGAAAATTGTGCTGATGGCTTCTGGAACACCTTCATTCTAAGCAGATTCTCAGCAAAACGCTTTTTAAAAATATTTTTTATTTACTTATTTGAGAGTGAAAGGGGGGGGGGAAGAGAACACGAATCGGGAAAGGATCAGAGAAGTGGGGGGGAGAGGGAGAAGCAAACTCCCTGCTGAGCAGGGAGCCTGCCACAGGGCTTGATCCCAGGACTCCCAGATCATGACCTGAGCTGAAAGCAGACACTTAAAGACTGAGCCACCCAGGTGCCCAAAACATTTCATTTAAAAGTCTAGACCTCTTTCTTCAGTTTCCCGTAATCTACATTCACTGAGTAGAACTTGTATTGATCACTGGGAGCCAGTCTGTTCCAGGGTTCTGGGTTATTCTTCCTATCCCAACTGATATCTGAATTGCACAATGGCGGGGGCAAGACATACAGTGCTGCTCCAGTACCTGCTGCCCCAATGAATATGAAAGGGGGACTAAGTTTGGATGCTGCTTTGCCTGACTGAGGATCTGGCATAACTTGGTTGTAGCAGAACCCTCCAGCCGAGAAGTAAAAATCAATAATGCAAGGCCTGGACCTAAGTAGTCCCTACCAGAAGGAGCAATTTTTAAAAGGACGGTCAGGGTAGATCTTAGAAAGTTGACAAATGAGCGAAGACTTCAGGGAAGCGAAGGAGCCAGCCATATGAATATCTTAAAAGTTTTTGAGGGAGAAAAGTACAAAGGCCCTGAGGCAAGAACATGCCTTGTATATACAAGGAATAGCAAAGAAGTCAATGAGACTGGGGACACACAGGCTTGATGATGTTAGAAGAAAAAGAATGAAATTTATTAGTTGCCTTAGTAGATCATGCCACCTTGTTCCTCCTCACTCCAGCTCCTACATTGGGTCATGTGCACACTCATTTTGATGTGGAGAACAAAGGCAAAAGAAATATAGAAACAGTTGAACTCCTTATAACTTACAGCTCATTGACAAGTACTTTGCACTTGGCAGGGTGACCTTCCTCCAAAAAACTCAACTGCCTCAATGTTAATGCTTTGCTACGGGCAAAAGGCAACCTTAGCTTGACATTATCCTGACTTAGAGGATCCTGTAAGTCCACTTTAACAGAGGAAAACCTCTCTGAAAACTTCCTTTATCTCTACCCCACTAAGATGTATGTTAGCAATCATCCTCCAAACATACAGCCCACTGATATACATCTGAAGGGTCTCATGACTAATGTTTTACCAGACAGTAAATGACCCCTCAAGGTCCTGGAAACCTTGCTTCCAAATTCCTTAGATACTTATACTATCCCTAACCCCCTCCCTACTTGAAAGTATATGATCAGTCACTCCTCACAACCCCAGTGCTGCTGTTTCTGCCCACAGATCCTTTCCCCGCACTACAATAAAAACACATGTTTGCACCATAAAATGTCTCAAGAATTCTTTATTGACCAATGGGCTGAACAATCTAGCATCAACTTAACATGACCTGCCTCTTCCTTCCTACCTCTCTGCAATACCCAGTCTTTTGATTTTCCACATCAGTGTCAACTATGGGATTGCATAACTTCCTAAATATGGAGAATTATACCAGCCTTACTTGTGTACATTGTTGTCAGGGTCCTGAAGCTAAGAATCTAATCATATTATAAAGCAAATGACTGGGACCAGGGCAATACTAAAAGGAAGCATTGAGACAATTATTGTACTGCATTCAATTGTTTCAATTCATAGCAAAAGTACTAATATTTCCTTTCTCTCTCCAACCAATCCTCTTCCTTCACTTTTTTCAAAACCTACTTCAAAACTATGACTAGAAAGTCATTCCTGATTGATCATGCTAACTAGGTGTACCCAAAGCATTTACACGTTCAGAAGTGATAATTTAAAAACAGTCTAAACATCTTATAAAGCGTTCTAAAAACTTTTTTTTAAAGATTTTATTTATTTATTTGACACAGAGAGAGAGAGATTACAAATAGGCAGAGAGGCAGGCAGAGAGACAGGGAGAGGAGGAAGCAGGCTCCCTGCTGAGCAGAGAGCCCCATGCGGGCCTCGATCCCAGGACGCTGAGATCATGACCTGAGCCACCCAGGCGCCTGCGTTCTAAAAAATCTTAATAGTTCCTTTTTGAGTACAGGACAGAACAGAAAATTCTAGTTTGATTTTTCAATACTTTCTCCTGCCTGGACTTAAAACTGTCTTACTAACTAGTTTTGAGAACTCTTTCCAGCCAGTCAGTCTTCCCAAACCATCATGCTTATTCCCACCTCCGCTCCCCTTTCATTTATTCTCCACTGAAAATGTTCTTTCTTCCAAGGTTTAACTCCATTTCCACTTCCTACATGCAGGCTTCTTTAACCATTTCAGCTCATAATTTTCCCCCCACCTCCTATCATTTGTCTATGTAGCTCATCTTATTCAATAACTTAAGGCAAACTCAAAATAAATTTTTCCAAACCCCCCCAAAACAAACACACATTGACTCTTTTCTTCAAAATTTATATATAAACTGGTTGCCCATAATTGGATCCTATGATCTTTGATGACTATTTTATACATCCATTTATTAAACATATACAATGGTTAATATGGTGCTAAGCCCCTCATAATGCCATTTGTTCATAAAGTTTTGTGAATTCTACCCTACAGCATTTCTCAACTCAACTCTTCCCTCTCATTGTGTGCTACTGCATGGCCTTAACGTCTCTTACCTAGACTACTTCAACAGACCCTTAACTAGTATCCCTGCCTTCTCCCTTCTTCCGACCCACTCCCTTTCTGCTTCCCCCCACCCCCACACACACTCCCTTCAGTCCTAAGTGACAGCAAACCCAACTTCCGTGTCCCGGTTAACACCTGTGGTGGCTCCAAACCCTTCAGCTTGATGAGACCCTTTGCAGTGTACCCTGGTTTACTTTGACAGATTCATCATGTTTTTCCCCTTTTTAGAAATATACTTTGGTGTTTGCCTCGTAATTGCCTCCTCCTCCTTCACGATCCAGTATTAAAGTCATTTCCTATTTTAACTTTCCCCGACGCTCCTGAGCAGGACTAACTTAATTTCCATTTATGTTTTCACAACACTGGTAATGGTCTTATTACTATTGCTCTGTCTCCTCCTCCCCAACACGGAGTTCCTTCAGTCCAAAGCTCTGTCTCGTTCATCTCTATTCCGTATTCCCGCAGGCAAACCAGGATCTGGTGTAAACCACGCCCTGAACAAATAACTAGGGAACAGAATTATTAGGATTTTCTTGGTTTTGTTTTGAAGACCTTCAGGCGCCTAGGACGTAGCTGGGCGAGTACCCGCTCTCAGTAAAGCCTGTTCTTACAGGAGCCAGGCGTCTCTAAGCTGAGGCGCTCACCACAGAACAGGCACTGGGCCGGGTTCAGGGGTGGCCCTGACCGCCATGCTGACGAACAGCCGCGTCTGCGCGAGCTACTTGGGTCCTAGCTAAGGGAGCTGGGAGAGTATGACCGACCTCGTGAGGATAGTAGCACAGACTGACTAACCTAAAGGCGGGTCCCAATGGACTGCCAAACGGGCCAAAAGCAGGAAGAAACGGTGGCCAGCCTCGTCATCTTCGAAAAGGAGTAATGAGAGCGAACTATTGCTGCAAGACGGCAGGCACGCGCTTCGAGCCTCTCCTCACGCAGGGAAGGACGGGAAAAGGGCACGACTACGAGCCTCGCCGAATGCGCGTGCGCAGCAGCCTCTTTCCGCCACCCGCCACTCGCGGCCCCGCCTCCACACCCGAGGCCTGCGCGAGCTTCGCCGAGTGCGCGCGCGCGCGCGGCAACCTCATTTCCCCGCCCCTCACGTGGCGCCTCCCTATCACCCTAGGCCGGCGCGAGCAGCCCTGGCTGTACACGTGCGCGCATCTGAGCCGGCCCTGCGAGTCACGTGACCCCCGACGCCGCGTTTTCTCCACTACAGTCTTCCCAGCTCCTACTGCCAGAATCCGGCGTTATGGCTGCCGGCGTACCCCGCGCCGCTTCTCTCTCCCCACTGTTTCCTCTTCTCCTGTTCCTCCTGCTCCTCTCCGCTCCGCATGGCGGCAGCGGCCTGCACACCAAGGGCGCCCTTCCCCTGGATACAGTCACTTTCTACAAGGTAACGGGGGTGGGGGAATCGCGCGCAGGTGCAGCCTGAGCGCCCAGGGGAGCGCATACCCGTGGGGAAGGAAGCAGGACTGACAGGAGGTCGTCTGTAGCGACGATCCCAGGGCTTCCCACTATCCTAAAGGGCCGGTCGGCTCTGGGCCGGGGCCATACTGTGACCAGGGGGCACACAAGAGGCAGGGTCCCCGCGCACCCTTGCCTTTGCAGTATTTTTACTTCCTCTTTTTCAAAAGAGCTGCAGAGATGCAGTCTAGGGAACCAGCTGCCCCTTCCCTTCAACCAGGGGGGGAGAGGGCGGTGCCGGGAGGGATCCAATCCTCGAGTCCCAAGTGGGAGGCCTGGAGGGCGGTGCGAGGCGGACGCCACAGTGCTCCCGGCTGTGGTGGGGCGGGGGAAGTGAAGGTGGTTGGAAACCCGGCGTGTGAACTGGCGTTTCTGCGCCCCTCCTCCGTTGGTGTGGAGTGCACCCTGCTTTGCAATATGCAAACAATGTCCAGAGATCCTGTGTCTTCCTGAAAAGTGCAAGCGTTAAGAATAAGGGAACTCTGTGGGGAATATCTTGGGGCTGGGAACAAAATGAATAAAATCGGGTCAAGATGTGGAAGGATCGCCTGGGTAAATGGACGTTGGAAATGTTGAAGGCTGAATGCAGTCCCAACTCCCTCCTCTGGCACCTGTCTTCACCCACTGGCAGCTTTCAACTTCGCCTACGAGATGGGCAAACTAAGTACTGAGAAAGAAGCCATTCGTTTTCTTTTTTTTTTTTTAAGATTTTATTTATTTATTCGACACAGAGAGATCACAAGTAGGCGGAGAGGCAGGCAGAGAGAGGAGGAGGCAGGCTCCCTGCTGAGCAGAGAGTCTGACGTGGGACTAGATTCCAGGACCCTGAGATCATGACCTGAGCCAAAGGCAGAGGCTTTAATGCTCTGAGCCACCCAGGCGCCCCTCGTTTTATTTTCTTTATTTTTTTTTTAAAGATTTTATTTATTTATTTGACACAGAGAGAGAGACTACAAGTAGGCAGAGAGGCAGGCAGAGAGAGAGGGGGAAGCAGGCTCCCTACTGAGCAGAGAGCCCGATGTGGGCCTCGATCCCAGGACCCCGAGATCATGACCTGAGCCGAAGGCAGCGGCTTTAACCCACTGAGCCACCCAGGCACCCTCGTTTTATTTTCTTAATTTGTACCCATTGTTGGGAAGTGAAACCAAAAAGTGGAGTTCTAAATCTGTCTCAAGCCGTTCAACTCTTACATTCTCAAAAGGTTTCCTTGTCCTAGATTTGGCATTTGTGGCTTATTCAAATATTTAAAAGTGTAGGTATGGCTGGTTGGTTGTCAGGCACACCCGACAGCACCCTATGCTTTTGGGGTCTTTATTGGGAAAATGACACCTCACCCCCCAAAAGGGGGAATGGGGTAACATCACAGACCAAGCGTGCCTTAGAGGGAAATTTTGCAATGTAAAGTTAATAGTATTTCCTCTTTAGTTGGTGCCTCTCTGTTTTTATTGCTACCACCCTGGTCTCGGTTGTATTACAGTAGTCTTCTTGCAGGTCTCACTGCTAAGCCTTTCCTCTCCTCTCCTGACCATTGCCCCTTTTGTTCCCTCAGCTCCAGCCATACATGCCTTCTGTCCTTTCAATGTTCCTAGCTCATCGCTGACTTGGGCCCTTTGCACTGTCTGAACTAGTCAGTTCCTTCTGACTAGACATTCTTTGCCCAATCTTTGAAAGGCTAGTTGCTTCTCATCACTCAGGCTTCGGTTAAATATTACTTACCTTCTCAGAGTCCTGCCTTGACTTCCTCTTCCCCCTGTCAAAAGAGCCAGTCACATTAGTTGGATTTCTCTGTGCAGCACTCATCACTGATTTTTACCCCTTGTCTGTTTTGTCATCTCCCACACTAGAATATGAAGAATTGCCTTGTCTGTTTTGTTCACTGATCATCTACATGACCTAGCAGGTTACCTGTTACATAGAAGATACTCAATAATAATTTGTTGAATGAATGAACATGGTCTTTCTTCCATCACCACTGAACAGAAGGGGAGCTGCCTGGTAATACATCCAGGGCCTTGTTCTGTGCTTTGTTTTCCAGCAATTTCCAGTGTCTTTTTTTGTTTCTTGCCCTTCACCATCACTGGAAATAAGAGACCCTTCCTTCATTTTTTTTACTGCTCTGTTCACTTAGAGCAGTGTCTGGCATGTGATATGCCCTCAGTACCTTTTTATTCAATGAATGAATGAATGATGAATTCATCTTCATCTTGAGGAAGTAAGCTATCTAAATATAGGATAAGGTAGAGTTGATACCTTAAGGATAAAGAAAGGAGACAGATTTCTAAAACAATTAAAAGGTACAGACTAATTAATGAAAAGGAAAAAATCCACCATGCAGATGTGTGCCATTCAAAACCATTCTGCCGATGGCTTAAAATGGCAGAATAAAAGACAGAGGCCTCTCAGTTCTGTTTCAGTGTTAGACCACCATATAATTATTAATTATTCCATAATACAAATGTAGGCTCCTTGAGGATAGGGATCCTGTGTTGTGCTTTTAAAATATTTTCCCTCAGACATATGTAGCATCTGCTACCATAGATTACCCTAGTTGTGTTCGTCTGTCAAGTATTTTCAAACTTCTACATCTGCTACATGCCAGGCACTCTTGGGCAATAGGGATAGAGCAGACAAGTCAGACAAGGTCCTTGTACTAATAGTGTCTGTTCTACTGGGGAAGACAGACAACAAATACGCAGATAAGAATTTTAGTGAGTGATTGATGCTGTAAAGGAAGCACAGCAGGGTAACGTGATAGAGGATGGTGAGATGATGCAGTGCTAGGATGGTATGAGTGGACGAGGCCTCTCCATTGTTGGGTGGGGGCGGCATTTGAACTGAGCTTTGAATGATAGACATCTGTGGAAGGAGTTGGGGAAAGTGTATTCCACCAGCAGAGACAGCAAATGAAAAGGCCCTAAGTGGAAATGAGTTTGTTGAACTGAAATAAGGACAGTCAGGCCAGAGGGATGTGATCTGATTTATATTTTAAGTTCACCTGTGGAGTGCCTGGGTGGCTCAGTCAGTTAAGCATCTGCCTTTGGCTCAGGTCATGATCTCGAAGCCGTGGGATCAAACCCCCACATCTGGCTCCCTGCTCAGCCGGGATCCTGCCCCTTGCCACCTCCCCCCAACTTGTGCTCTCCCTCTCTTTTTATCAAATAAAATATTTATTTTAGAGATAAATTTGAGAGAGAGAGAGAGAGAGAGTGAAAGCACAAGCAGAGGAGAGCAGGAGGAGAAGCAGGCTCCCTGCTGAGTAGGTGCCTGATGTGGGGCTCAGTCCCAGCTCAGGATCATGACCTGAGCTGAAGGCAGATGCTTAACAAAATGAGCCACCCAGGTGTCCCAATAAGTAAAATCTTAAAAAAAAAAAGTCTTGGGCGCCTGGGTGGCTCGGTGGGTTAAAGCCTCTGCTTTCGGCTCAGGTCATGATCTCAGGGTCCTGGGATCGAGGCCCGCGTCGGGCTCTCTGCTCAGCGGGGAGCCTGCTTCCCCCTCTCTCTCTGACTGCCTCTCTGCCTCCTTGTGATCTCTCTCCCTCTGTGAAATAAATAAAATCTTTAAAAAAAAAAAAAAAAAGTCTTAACCTACTTTTAGGTCCCCAGAGCTCAGATTTTGGGAATTGGTGATCAGTTAAAAGATTGCCTGTTCCGATAGTTTTTCCTCCTTTCCTTGTGTCCCTAGGCAGTGTTAAATATTTTTTAAGAGCTGAAACCAAATAGACATCATCGCACAGTGAGGAGCAAAGACTAATAAAAACTGGAATGATGTCAGCTTGACTTAATTATGACAATGATTGCCTATGATGAAAAATTGGCCAGAAGTGATCACTTTGATTAGAAAAGCAAAAAGTTATAGGAGAAAGAGAGGGCAGTTTTTTAGACTAAAGTTGTGCATTGAGAGAAACCATCCACAAAGATCTTGTGGAGTCCTCTAAAACTTAAACACAGAATTGCTATACAACCTAGCATTTCCACTCCTAGGTATATACCCAAAAGAAATGAAAACAGATGTTCAAACAAACATTTGTATGCGAATGTTTATAATGGTGCTATTTACAAATAGCCAGAAGGTGGGAACAGCCCAAATGTCCATCACCTGATGAATAAATAAATAAAATGTGTCATATCCATACAGTAGAGTATTATTTGCCTCCAAAAAGGAATGAAATACTGAGACACGCTGCAGCATGGGTGAATCTTAAAAGTATGATGCTGAGTGAAAGAAGCCAGGTACCAAAGGCTGCATATTGTAGGATTCCATCAGAGTAGACATCATAGAGACAAAAAGCAGATAAGTGGTTGCCAGGGGCTGGAGAGGGACGGAGGAATGGGAAGTGACTGCTTAAAATGTGTATGGGTATGTGATTCCTTTTCAGGGTATGAAAATATTCTGGAATCAGTATTAGTGATCATTGCACACTATTATTAATGGACTGAATTTCACTGTATTGTACACTTTAAAACGGCTAAAATGGTGAATGTTGTGTGATGAGAATTTTGCCACAATTGAAACAAAGATCTTGACGCTGATAGTTTAGGACTTGGAAATCTAGCCAAAGGTAGCTGTGGTCTAGGGAGGGGACTTTGTCCTAAACCTGCCTCTCAGCAACTTCCTGTGAACCCTGAAACTGCAGAGTTCAGCCTTTTGGCTCCCTAGTCAAAACACCTCCATGGGTGCCAGCCACTTTACAGATGGTTGGTTGGTTGGTTTTTGTCAGATTTCTGGTTCATTGTTTACTGAGAAAGGCCCTCTGGGATGATGGGGATACCATGTGGCCAACATAGTGTTTTTTAAGGGTTCCCTTAATCTTACTGAAAAGGCCACTGGAAGAGAAGACCTTAATACACCTGCAGCTTTGTTTATTCTAAGCAGGGTTGTATATGTCTTTGATTACTATGAACCAGTACCTAGTGGGTTACCCAACACCAATAAATTGTTAAATGATTCAGTGGATGAATGAATATTAGTGTGTGAGCACTTATCTCCCTTGCAGGCATGGTTTCCACTCTGTTTCTTAAACAGGGGTCCCTTGCGAAAGGGAATTAGCCCCAAACATCCCTGGAATGCTGGACTTGCTCAGCTCTCTATGCCCTCAGGTCATTCCCAAAAGCAAGTTCGTCTTGGTGAAGTTCGACACCCAGTACCCCTACGGTGAGAAACAGGATGAGTTCAAGCGTCTGGCTGAAAACTCGGCCTCCAGCGATGATCTTTTGGTGGCAGAGGTGGGGATCTCAGGTATGGACAAGTCCAACACAACTGTGGAGGGCAGAAGGGGAGGAAGCTAGCAATAATTTCCCTCCCCGTATGTGGCATACCCAACACCGTTCTGTCTAAGCCACACAGGAGTGTAAGTGAAGTCATGGCCTCGAGAATCTGGTACCCATGGCAGGCTTCCCTTGAGCAGATTCTGATATCACAGAACCTCAGTTTGTCCTTGTAGGGGCCCAAGGGAAAGGGATGCCCCATCCTTCACCCTCCACCCCACACTGACATTAAACTCACTGTGAGAATCTGGAGCTCTCCTTGCAGGGGACTCTGGTCAGAAGAGGAGGTATCATGCTTCCTAGGGTTGCCATAGTCACTTCTCCATCTTCTTTTCAGCTGTTTTTTACCAAAACAATTGGATTGTGGCTTTAACTCAAATCCATCAGAGCTACCACTAAATCAAGGACAGCTCTCAACCACAGTGACCACTCTAATAATAGTTGCCAACATGTGGTGGTTCAGTCTGTAAAGGTGTGCACAGCAGTGCACTTTGCATCTTTCCTTGAACCCTGCCTAAAACGTGAGGCACATTTTCTCTATTTTTATACTTGAGGAAAACTGAAGCTCAAGGAACTAAGTGGCTCATCTAGAACTCCACTAAGTATTTATTCCCAAGTGCAGTGGGTTCTTCCCTCTCTCAGCTTCCTTCCAGCAGGGATGCCCCAGTTCCCTAGCTAGCTTGAGAGTCTGACCCTGGGTAGAGATAGTTCCCACACTTTTCCAGGACAGTCAGTCAGTTCTGACTCAGCTGCAAATCCACTCCCTTGGGACTTTTAGAAAAAGAAGAGTAGTAGCTGACATTTATCAAACATTTACCGTGTGCCAGGCTACGTACTATGATCCCTATACTTCCTGCTTAGAGTACCTTGCTCAAGATTGTACAATTTGAAGTGGCAGAATAAGGATTAGAACCCCACACTTCCTATACTACTGCCCCATAATAGGCAGCCTTGGCCCTTTCTTTTTGGCAAGTATAAGAATCCCGTTGTCACAGCATCAGTCCTTGGAACTGCTGCTGCTTGTTAGGAAGTACATAGCAAATACCACGTGTCGCACTGAACTCTCCAGGTTAAGTGCACTTGTCTCTTCATTGGGTCCTCCTAACACCTCACATGTGGTAGAGATGCTGCCTGTTACCTACCACATTCTCCCCTTGCTCACTAAGCTCCAGCCAGAATGGCCCTTGCAGGCCTTTAGTCCACCCAGCTTACTCCTGCCTCAGAGCTGTGGCACTTTCAGTCCTTCCTACCTGAGACATTCTTCCCAGATTATCATGCATCTGTCTCCTTAAAACTCCTGTCCTTCAGCTAATATCATCTCTGCAGAAAGACCTTCCATGACCACCCAGAGTAGGCCTTCTTACCTACTGTCCTATCACCCCATTTTATTTTTATTTTTTTGGTACTAATCGTGTACATTTGTTTACCATCTCTCTTCTAGCCCTTAAAAGAATATAAGCTCCTTGAGATCAGAGAAGTTGTAACTCTTTTTTTTTTTTTACCGAAGAACGGTCCTCTCCTCTATCGGGGAAGGTTGTCCTCTTCGACCGAGCGTGCAGCTTCGGGAGGGACACACATGGAGTGGTCAGGGAGGAAGGGGACACCCGCCTAGCCAGCCAGATCAGCCAAATCAACCCTGGCGATCAATGGGATGACAGATGTCGCAGCCAGATCGCCCTCACATCCGCAGTTGTAACTCTTAATCATAACTAGATCTGTAGCACTCAGAACAGAACCTGGCACATAGGGGTGTAGAATAAATAATCAGAAGAATTCCCATTTTTCAGATGAGGAAAGTGAAGTTCAGAGAGGTTAAATGACTTGACTAATGCCATGTGTCTGGGAAGTAGCAGAGGATGAATGTATACACAACCAGAATCCTTGCTGTCGGCTCAGATAGGCTCATAGCAATGTCCTGCCTGGCATTCCTCGTGGTCTTGCTCCTCATACCTGATTTCTGTTCACAGATTATGGTGATAAGCTGAATATGGAGCTGAGTGAGAAATACAAGCTGGACAAAGAGAACTACCCAGTCTTCTACCTTTTTCGGGATGGGGACTTTGAGAACCCAGTCCTGTATAGTGGGGCAGTTAAGGTTGGAGCCATCCAGCGCTGGCTAAAGGGGCAAGGAGTCTACCTAGGTATGCCTGGTTGCCTGCCTGCATATGACGCTCTTGCTGGGGAGTTCATCAGGGCCTCAGGTGTGGAGGCCCGCCAGGCCCTCTTGAAGCAGGGGCAGGACAACCTCGCAAATGTGAAGGAGACTGAGAAGAAGTGGGCTGAGCAATACCTGAAGATCATGGGGAAGGTCTTAGACCAAGGCGAGGACTTCCCAGCATCAGAAATGACCCGGATCACCAAGCTGATTGAGAAGAACAAGATGAGTGATGGGAAGAAGGAAGAGCTCCAGAAGAGCTTAAACATCTTGACTGCTTTCCAGAAGAAGGGGGCCGAAAAGGAGGAGCTGTAAAAAGGCACTCCGGGTTTTCCAGGGTTTGGTGGGGGTGGGGAGGGGAGAGTTACCTGCTGGCTATGAGAAACCCTCCTGGGATATGAGAGTGGTGGCACTAAGCCAGAAATCTGAGCATGCCTGGACATCGATGCTGATGTGACCATGCTTGGGACATCACTGTATCCAGTCATTGTATAACCAGAGCACTTAGCAGACGGCTTGTGAAATTCCCCCTCAGAAGGAATTGGTGCTATAAAGAAGAGTGTACCGCCCAGGTCCTTGACAGGTGTTACTCTGACCCAATTAAAGTTTCTGTGTTTTGGTTAAAAGGACCTGAAGCCATTCAGTTTTCTTTCACAAACTATACTTTGATCTGTAACCTGCTTTTTCCTTTGAATTTATCTTTTAACCTAAGCTGGTGCGGACTCCACTCTACCAGAGTGATTGACTATCCTTGTAACTCTGTAGAAACTGGTCCCCACTCAAGGCCTGCCTTTATTACTTTCCACCGGTGTTCAAACTCCAGTAGACTGATTGTGGGTGGCAAAATGCATTTTCTTTTTTCTGGTCCTTAAAAGTGAAATGGCAACTTTTTTTTTTTTTAACATTTTATTTATTTATTTGACAGCACAAACAGGGGGAGCAACAGGTAGAGAGGGAGAAGCAGGCTACCTGCTGAGCAGGGAGCCCAATGTGGGGCTCTATCCCAGGACCCCGGGATCACAACCTGAGGCTGAAGGCAGACACCAACTGACTTAGCCACTTAGGCACCTGTGGAATGGCAACATTAAGGGAGCTCAGTGTAATCATTTTCCATACTCCATGAAAAACATAGAACAAATTCTTAGTTTTACTGATAAAATGGGATGGGTTTTTGTTTTTAATTTATTTATTTGACAGAGAGATCACAAGTAGGCTGAGAGGAGGAAGGAAGCAGGCTCCCTGCAGAGCAGAGAGCCCGATGTGGGCCTCAATCCCAGGACCCTGAGATCACGACCTGAGCCAAAGGCAGAGGCTTTAACCCACTGAGCCACCCAGGTGCCTGGGTGTTTTTTTTTTTTTAGTTGGATTTAGATAGCTAAATGATACAATTCAGTCTAATTTGAAAGTTTTTTTTTTTTTAAAAAGGGATTGTTTTCCATCTAAGCTACTTTGTCATGTCAGTTACTCAGTAAGTACTCATATTAAAGAAGCAGAGTGGGAGACCATTGTACTAACTCAAATCTGTTTTCAGGACTGATGAGCAATTACCTGTAATGGTAAGGTTCTTGATAATATTTCCACTTTCATATTTAACTACTTGGAAATACCAAAGTGCAGCTCCTGAAGTATTTATTATTATAGCCACACAAAGAAATTAGAGTTGAACAGTTAGCAAATCAGACCTTAACTTGTGTTCCTCCATTTCAGCCAGATTAGTATTTAAAGTCACTGGAAACAAAAAAACTGGATGCAACAAAAACAATTGTGGTAGTTTAGGATTACAGTTCAACTAAGTAAAATGTTCAGGGGCACCTGGGTGGGTCAGTGGGTCGAGTGTCTGACTATGGATTTCAGCTCAGGTCATGATCTCAGGGTCATGGGATGGAGCCCCCCACCCCCACCCCACATTGGGCTCCATGCTCAGGGTGGAGTCTGCTTTGAGATTCTCTCTCCTTCTGCCCCTCCCCCCCCATGAATAAATAAAGTATTTTTTTTAAAAAGGTGTTTATGGGGCATCTGGGTGGCTCAGTGGGTTAAACCTCTGCCTTCAGCTCAGGTCATGATCCTCAGGGTCCTGGGATCGAGCCCCAAATCGGGCTCTCTGCTCAGCGGGAAGCCTGTTTCCCCCTCTCCTTCTGCCTGCCTCTCTTCGTACTTGTGATTTCTCTCTGTCAAATAAATAAAATCTTTAGGGCGCCTGGGTGGCTCAGTGGGTTAAAGCCTCTGCCTTTGGCTCAGGTCATGATCTCAGGGTCCTGGGATCGAGGCCTGCATCGGGCTCTCTGCTCCGCAGGGAGCCTGCTTCCTCCTCTCTCTGCCTACTTGTAATCTCTCTCTCTGTGTCAAATAAATAAATAAAATCTTTTAAATAAATAAATAAATAAAATCTTTAAAAAAAGAAAAAAAAGTGTTCAGACCTAAACTGCCAGTAGCCAGCATAGGTACTCTCAACATTTGAGAAAAGGATTGTAACTGTATACATTTCATTATTTCCCCTACTCATTAGTTCATTCTAATTGAAAATTTTGGAAGATCTTTCTGAATGCTTCTCAATGATAAACTTGCTTTAGCTGTTCTAGTTTTTTTTCTTATCTGTATAAAACAGGTTCACTTCCAAAGAACTAAGTATTCACTGTCATAATGGGAAATACAGTAAGACAAATGGCAAGCAGGGAAAGAACTTTTTTTTAAGATTTTATTTATTTGACAGAGAAAGAGAGATCATAAGTAGGCAGAGAGGCAGGCAGAGAGAGAGGAGGAAGCAGTCTCCCTGCTGAGCAGAGAGCTGGATGCAGGGCTGATCCCAGCACCCTGAGATCATGACCTGAGCCAAAGGCAGAGGCTTTAACCCACTGAGCCACCCAGGCAAACTCTTAAAACTACATGCATCCATAGCCCCTGAATGTGATCCTGTCAGTTGTGAAAGGAAAGGTGGCAGCACATCAATGGGTACTTAACTGGTTGAGTCCAGGCTGAGTAGTAGTATTCATAAGCCTAGGGTCTTGACTTGACCCATTGGTCAGGGCTAGATTATCCTATCAGAGGCTCTTTCCGTCAAATATCTTTCATTAAAGATGGGCCCTCTAAATGTCTAGAGTCTGATTTGCATAAACCACATGAAATTAAATCTTCCCTGACAGGTCAAGTATATTTCCTTCCTTCTTCCTCTAATTAAGTAATATTGTGGCTCAGATGCTGCTAATCAGACTGCAAGGAAGGCTATGGACTGGCTTCCCAGAATCCAACAAATATAGACAATTTCTAGGCAATCTGTAGATAACCTGAAGCAAATGAGAGCCTGGATCCAACATAACCTCATTCTGAGGAACTTGTAAGTTACCTAAAATAATCCTTGGCAATTGATGCCACCAAAAAAAGTTGCATCAGAATTAGTTCAGGGGGCGCCTGGGTGGCTCAGTGGGTTAAAGCCTCTGCTTTCGGCTCAGGTCATGATCTCAGGGTCCTGGGATCGAGGCCCGCATCGGGCTCTCTGCTCAGCAGGGAGCCTGCTTCCTCCTCTCCCTGTCTCTCTGCCTGCCTCTCTGCCTACTTGTAATCTCTCTCTCTGTGTCAAATAAATAAATAAAATCTTTAAAAAAAAAAAAAAAGAATTAGTTCAGGAAAGATTGTTCAATAAATAACCAAGACAGCGTCTGGGAATGTAGCCATCAAGACTACTAAGAATGTGACCTGATGAGTTGGGGGGTGGTCTAGGTTTTAACTCGATTCATCAATGCTTTAGAGTTTGAATATTCCTTAACCCTTACCTCACTAGGTAGTCTTAGGTGATAGCCTTACCTGCAGTAACTCCTTTTCTCAAATGTGAAATAGTGTATCGTCAGGGACCCACTTTTACTGGGATACATGGAAGCTGGAGGTTGCAAGAGAACATTGTTTCCATGTACAAACTGCTATAGGTACCCCATAAATAATTTTTATAAGCATTTCGCTCATGGTTGCTTACCTTCTACTTGTTACTATGAAATACATGTCTGCATCAAGGCAGTGACAGCATCTAAAATTGGAAGAAAAAGTATAAACCTGACCCCACCTTTTGGGGAAGATTAAAAATGGCAGTTGAGCTGCCATTGGTTTTGGCACAGGGTTTTGATCTCGGGGTCATTGAGATCGAGCCCCACATCAGGCTCGCACTCAGCATGGAGCTGACTTGGGATTCTCCCGCCCTTTCTCCCTCTGCTTCTCCCCTGTGCACATGCATGAACACACGGTCTTAAATCTTAAAAAAAAAAAAAATGGTGGTGGGGTATATTAAGGTATATCTAAATACCCACCTTTTGTTAACCAAAAAAGAATGCTGGGATGGGAGTTGAAAGCAAAAACAGATTCTCAGGGCCCGGACAAGGGAATTTAATAGTATAGGACAGGAAACTAGGAGCTCCTCTTTCCACTGTACTGTCAGTGTGTGCAAATCAACTTTTGATCTCAGCCTGTGGGCCCAAGTACTCTTGGATTAATCATATCATCAGTCTCCTGAAATCCTCCAGTACCTTCCCACTAAATTCAGAAGGCTCATTCCTTCCTGTCTATAAAGTCCTGATTGCGCTCTCTCTCTCTCTCTCTCTCACACACACGGCTCATTCCTTCCCATCTATAAATCCCTGATTGTGCACACGCATGCATGCACACACACAGCCCCCAACCCTGTACTTTCTACCCTGTTTCCTCCCCCTTTTCCACTCCTTTAAGCCCAGACACTTGAGCCCTTTTTTGTCAATGGAACAAGCCCAGTAGTTCCTGCCTTGGGGCGTCTGCACTTGGGTTCCTTTCTCAGTTGCTGACTCTATCAATCAGGTCAGATGGCACTACTTGTGGGCCCAGGTTATCACATACCCTGATTTACCTAAAACAGGACTTACAAACTTAATGTTTATTTTTCTTATCTCCTCCCCCACCTGGGCCACTAACTAGGATGTGTGCTCTTATTTACCATTGTATCAGCAGAGCCTAAAGTGTAAAGAAGTGTCTAATACATATATGTTGAATGCATGAATGCTAGCATGTGACGTACTACTTTTAAAAAGACTAGTGGCCTTGGAATAAAAATTTTAAATTCACAAATACAATTTTGCCAAGGAATATAACATTCAGTACAAAATTGAGATGAATTAACATCATTTAAAAGGTTGTGGCTTCTAGGAATCCAAACAGAAATGACCCAGGGAGAAATGCCAACTTAAAATGAAGTGTTTATATAAATTAACCCATCTAGTTTAATTGGCTGTGTATGTTTCAATTAGTTCTGAAGAAGGAAGAATATATACTTCCCATATTAATAAATGACATCAAATAAGTCAGAAGAGTTTCAATAACAAGGCCATAGATACATTGAAACCCCTTTTTATATTAAAAGTTTAAATGAAAGACAAATCCAGGTTGAACATAGTGATTGCAAAATATAACGCAATTTTGAACAATTAAAATTATGAAAATATACAAAATTGATGGGCAACACAGCTAGGCATTTGTACATTTTCCATTATGTGAAGAACACTAAAAATTTCTCTATGCTTTATCCACATCAGATAAATGATTTAAACCAAATGTTTGCTTTGGAGAGTCTTAACTTAGGATCTCAGTAGTATAAAAAGCAGTAATTTTTCAGTCTGTAAACAGTAGTCGTGTTTTTTTCCTTTTTTTTTAAAATATCAATTTACCACACAAAAACAAACACAACAACAGCAACAACAAAAAAAACCCACACAAACCAAAAACAGCAGCAGCAGCAATGGGTTATTTGGGAATTCTCTTCAAATACCAATGACATACAATTGCTGGAGGGTGCTTTTTACTCATGTAAGAATATATATATATATATTTTTTTAACTGTACACAATTTATAGTGCATAACAGTTTCCAAAAGAACAGATCAATAAAAGATATTGGCCATTCTGCATAATTTCATTCTTTTTACAATTATCCCAAAATGTAAGAGGTTGGATCTAATTGAAATGCTACATTTAGTAGGAAAGTCAGCAAATAACAAAGGAAGCATAACCTCGACCTAACATTATTTGTCACTAAAACCAGGAGAGGTTCCGGGTGCCCCTAGGCAAAAGACTAGTTGGGTAGATCACTGGAGTCAAGCACTGTCCCTGAGGACCAAAGCCAGCTCACTGAGCACACATATGCTAGATTGACCATGGTCAGCTGAAGACTTGTTTCATAGAGCATTTCTATTTCTATGTACAGTATTTTTGGATATTCAAAGAAACATCATTTCAAGAACACATGCCATACACACATACCCCCACCCTCACACACACACCAAGTTCCATCTGAATAGGCAATAGTTTTATGAAATTATGTTGTCGTTAAATTAGATTTGGAATCAATTAGAATTTTCAATTCATCTTGTTCAAGGCAGTTCTTCCTTTTGGGATGGGGCATGATGGGGATGGGACTGTGGATACCAACATACATCAAAAAATAACTTCTTGAAATTACTTGATGGGACTAGGATTTCCAGCAAGTCTTATTTTGAACAGATAATGTAGTAATTTTCTTAAACACTTCCTTGGAAGTTTAAGCAGTTATTAATCACCCTATCAAATTGTGAATCCAAGAAAGTCACGATGAGGGCACAAAATGCAATTGTTTTGCATACAGAGATTTTCCAAGTTCTCTTGTTTCCTTTTAAAAGAAAAAGTATCACATTTCACTAGAGAAGCAAGTAGAAAAGAACCTGTAAGGTCTTTAAGACCAATCAACCCTCCATCAGATGCTTGAATTTTCTCATCAAATTCATATCTTTGCTCCTACAGAATTACTAACTTGAATGGTGTTTGAGTAGCAAAGACCAAAAACAGAAGCACAGATTCAAACACAAAAAGGTATCAAAGCAATTGTATAAACTGTGTAACATTTTCAAGAGCAATGTTTATCTTTTCTGTCAGACCAACCTCTGAAGCTATAGTCATGGGGAGTTCCAGGTGAACAATGTAAACACCATCCTGGTGTAATTCTCAAGTTTGAACAAAGTAGATAAAAGGTCAAACCCAATGAATAACATTTCTTTTGCCAGCCTAAAACTTAAAACCTAGGTTAAGTCCATAATATACATTCCTTCCTTCCTCCCCAAACTCCCCACTTAAAAAACACTAAAGTATTAAATCTTTATTTTCAAGCACATATATATATGTGCTTGAAAAATATATATGTAAAACCATATACATATATATATATCTCACAAAACCAATGACATTGGTATCAGACTTGCCTGCATAAATTATGTACACCTCTCTTCTTTAAAAGTGATTCCTATCTTTCCCAAAGAAGGATTAAAGACAGCGAGCTAGTCCTTAGCAGGCTCATAAGTGGTCTGCACTGTTTTCCCTTCCATATGGTGTAAGTTAACACAAGCCTATCTGTGATTTAACTCTCATAGGAGCTAGAATGGGGATTTCTTGGCTATTGGACTATTAAGCTGAACACTGAGTGCCTGTGGTCATCTGAGTGGCCCTCTTCAGTGACAGGTGCTTATGCCAAATTTCATCTGAGGCCCTTTGGGTACCTGCTTTGGGTTCTGTGGGAGCCAAGCAGCTGAGGAAGCCTCAAAACTAATGTGGAAAGAGGGCCTGCTCTCAGTCATGGTCCCCCTCTACTTCTGCTTCCTAAGGCTCAAGGACCAGACCAAATATACCCACTATGATAATGGTAGGGCCATTCAGCTGCTCTGAGGTCAATGCTTATGGTTAATTTCTATTGCTGCTTTTATAGGACCCCCACCCACCCACCAGATGTTTCTGGTGATGGGAGGAAAGAAGAAAAGTGGGGTTCTCTTGTGGCTGCCATATGCATATGAACATGTATAAAAAGTGGTCAAACCCAGATAAGGGTCCTGCTTCTGATTTATATACAATAATTTAATCAGTTGTATACATTTAATACCTAAAAAATTAATTCACAATCAAAGTCCTTCATGCATTTTATGAGGAAGTTCTGGATTAAAATGATGGTCAACCAGATGTAGCTTTAGCCTGGGAAGATGATGTCATTTTCTGCTGTAGAGTCACTGGTGCCTGTGGTTCCCGCTTCCTTAAATTTTTAGTTTCTTTGTGGTCTCCAGTCTTTTTTTCAGCAGCTCTCCAACTTCCAGAAGTGAGTGTAGATAACTGCTCTGCACCTTCCCTTGCACAGTCTTTGAAAATTTTCTCTCTTCCTACAAAGGAGGTAAGAATTAGTGGTCTTCCCCCATATTACAGCATCTCCCCAGATTATTCCCCCAGATTATAGTTCCTCTCATGGAAATAAAAACTACCATTACCTTTGGTCTCACAGCAAACTCCATCAGAATACAATGGGTCATTTTCAATTTCATAAAATGCAAAGAAGGCTTAAAGCTCATCATAGATGGGTACTTTTCCATGTGATTTTTCACTGACACCCTATTGTTTTAGCATTATTATTCTTTCAATTCTTTCACCAGTACTCTGTTTTAAGTTATACAAAATAAAAAACTGAGATTTCTGATTATTAATGTTCATCCAGAAAAAAAGGTAGAAAATTATTACTAAGTAGTCTGGATAAAAAAATCACTACTATTTTGTTATGAGCTGTAAAAAAATAGAAAAATTAAGATTTCTGATTATTTCATCAGAAAACTAAAGTAGAGCCTCTGCCTTCGGCTCAGGTCATGATCTCAGGGTCCTGGGATCGAGGCCCACATCGGGCTCCCTGCTCGGCGGGGAGCCTGCTTCCTCCTCTCTCTCTGCCTGCCTCTCTGCCTACTTGTGATCTCTCTCTCTCTCTCTCTCTGTCAAATAAATAAATAAATAAATCTTAAAAAAAAAGAAAAAAAAAGAAAACAAAAGTAGAAATTATTAATTTGCACATTATGAGAGCCACTTCTTAAAGGAATGAAATTTACCTCTTATCTTTGCCAACTTTTCTAGTTAAAATATTGATAAGTGTCCCTCCATATTGACAAAGTCCATGGGTTCCAGAGACCAAACAGCTAAAAAAATAACAAAGCTTTCCGAGACCTCCTCAAATATGTGCTACGTACTTGACCGGTAAAAGAGACCACAAGCAATAAAGGGATCGAATGTTCAGAGAAAGGAGGGTGGCTGAGAGCTGGTTAGGGTTACATGAAGTTGGCAGTATTGCAAAGCCCTGAAGCACACCTTACAGCCAAATATTACCTTGAGACCTCATCTACCTTGGAAGTACACATGTGAATTAGTAGAGAAGGTATGTAAAATACACTTCATTCAGGACTGTAGTAAAAGTAAATGTATATAAACAACCTAAAATAGCCAATGGCTAAGATCCATTCATATTTTGAATACCATACAGTTGTTCAATAGGACTGATGTATATGCATTAGCCTCAACAAATCTTGTAAATATAAGGTTAAGTGGAAAAACAAGCCAAGTTTCAGTGTAAAAGAGAGTGTATCGTTTACTTTCAAAAACCTAACAGCGGGCGCCTGGGTGGCTCAGTGGGTTAAGGCCTCTGCCTTCGGCTCAGGTCATGATCTCAGGGTCCTGGGATCGAGGCCCATATCGGGCTCTCTGCTCGGCGGAGAGCCTGCTTCCTCCTCTCTCTCTCTGCCTGCCTCTCTGCCTACTTGTGATCTCTCTCGCTCTGTCAAAATAAATAAATTAAAAACAAAACAAAACAAAACAAAAACCTAACAGCTATTACAATAACTATAAGGTTACATTAAAAGGTCTTGGCACACAACCAATTTCAGTGGACACCCCCAGAGAAGAGGAAAAAGGACTACTACTGGAGGTGGAAGTCCAGAGGCCTTATGGATAGTGTTTCAAGTTTAGAAAGGAAGGAAGGAAAGAAAAAAGCAAACCTAGTGGAAATTAAAGAAGAAAACAATTTTTTCACCCAAAAGACAAACAGCCAGCACTATACGGATCCTACACTTGGTAGCTAGTGCTGCTCAGTATATTATAGGTATTATGACTTCAATAAAAATAGGCAAATACCCCATCCTCCCATACCCCCTCCATAATTGTTTAATGTAATCCTCACTATAATCCTATAAAAGAGATAAATACAGATACAGATAAATACAGATACAGTTAAGAAATTGAGGCCCAGGGCGCCTGGGTGGCTCAGTGGGTTAAGGCCTCTGCCTTCGGCTCAGGTCATGATCTCAGGGTCCTGGGATCGAGGCCCGCATAGGGCTCCCTGCTCAGCAGGGAGCCTGCTTCCTCCTCTGTCTCTGCCTGCCTCTCTGCCTACTTGTGATCTGATCTCTCTCTCTGTGTCAAATAAATAAATAAAATCTTTAAAAAAAAAAAAAAAGAAAGAAAGAAATTGAGGCCCAGAAAGGTTAAGTGACTTCCCAAGGTCAAAGATGAGGACAGGACACCTGTGTGGCTCGGTCAGTTGAGTATCTAACTCTTGGCTTCAGCTCAAGTCATGATATCAGGATTGTGAGATCGAGCCCCTTGCTGGGCTCTGTGGGGAGTCTGCTTGAGATTCTCTCTCTCTCCCTCTGCCCCTCCCCCCCACGTGCTCACTCTCTCAAATAAATCTTAAAAAAAAAAAAAGAGGGGCATCTGGGTGACTCAGTTAAGTGTCTGCTTTTGGCTCAGGTCATGATTTAGGGGTCCTGGGATTGAGCCCCATGTCGGGCTTCCTGCTCAGTGGGGAGTCTGCTTCTCCCTCTCCCTCTGCCTCCTTCCCCCTGCTCATGCTCTGTCTCTCAAATAGTGAGAGCTATTGACAGAGAGTGAGCAAGCACAAGCAAGGGGAGCAGCAGGCAGAAGAAGAGGGAGAAGCAGACTCCCTGCTGAGCAGGGAGCCCAATGCAGGGCTTGATCCCAGGACCCTGAGATCATGACCTAAGCCAAAGGCAGATGCTCACCTGATGGAGCCACCCAGGACCCAAATAAAAAAAAAATCTTAAAATAAAAAAAAATGAGGACCAAGTCAAGTCTTGAAAAATCTAAAGTAGCCCAAAGTTAAAGATAACCTTCAGAATGAATACTCAAAATGAGAAATCTTATTCCTCACATCAAAAGCCACAGATCCTTTAACAACCATATAACCATCAACAGCAGGCTGCTGTGCCTGTCATCTTTGTACTGGACAGTCCTTCCCACATACCATGTGCTCTAGCTCTGCCATCTGACTCACAGTGCCCCCACACAATTCACCTTTCTGCCTCCATGCTTTTGTCTGCCTCTTTCTGCTTTGGATTCCTTCCATCCATTCTGGTCTACCTACTGAAAACTTACTAATCGTTAAATGTCTCCTCTCTGGTAAGACTCTGACTTGCTCAGTTTTTGTGCCTCTATCATATCTCCAAATTAATTTGTATGCATCTCTCTACAGCCATGTCTTTTTTTCAAATTAACATATAGTGTATTATTAGTTTCAAAGGTAGAGTTCAGTGATTCAGTACTCATTACATCACATCCCCTCCTTAATGTCTATCACCACTTACCCTACCCTCCCACCTCCCTCCCCTCCAGCAACCCTCAGTTTATTTCCTATGATTAAGGGTCTCCTATGGTTTGTCTCCCTCTCTGGTTTTGTCTTATTTTTCCCTCCCTTCCCCTATGATCCTATTTTGTTTCTTAAATTCCATATGAGTGAGATCATATCATTGTCTTTCTCTGATTGACTTATTCCATTTAGCATTAATACCTCTAGTTCCATTTTGCAAATAGCAAGATTTCATTTTTTGATGGCTGGGTAGTATTCCACTGTATAGCCATACCACCTCTATCCATTCATCTGTTGATGGACATCTTGGCTCTTTCCATAGTTTGGCTATTGTGGACGTTGCTGTTATAAACATTGGGGTGCAGGTGCCCCTTCGGATCATTGTGTTTGTATCCTTTGGATAAATACCTAGTAGTGAAATTGCTGGGTGGTAGGGTAGCTCTATTTTCAACTTTCTGAGGAAATCCCATACTATTTTCCAGCCAGGTCTTTTGATCACTGTATTTTATAAGCATTTACCCAAAACAGCAAGCTCAATAAATTTATATCTATCTACTCATTAAGAATCTCAAAGATACCCAGCAAAGCCCAGTGAAGCATGTGACATGAAGCAATGTGACATTCATTCAAGTTTGTGATCTCCAAGATATTTTTTTTAAAGATTTTGTCAGAGGGAGAGACAGAGTAAGCACAAGCAGAAGGAGTGGCAGGCAGAGGGAGAAGCAGGCTCCCAGCTGAGCAGAGAGCCCAACATAGGTTCAATCCCAGGACCCTGGGATCATGACCTGAGCCAAAGGCAGGCGCTTAACTGACAGCCACCTAGGCGTCCCTAAAACTTTTTTTAAGAGATACTATAATTTTGAGGTTTTATTGTTCTAGTATTCAGGGAAGGGAATAAGAGTTTGGAGCAGAGAGTAAGTTTGGGTTTGTCCTAAAAAGTCGAATAGCTCAAAATCTACCACTAATTACCATATTTCTTTATATGTAAAAGTGTTCCAAATGGACCATCAAATATCTCTTCTTTCAGAGTGGTGTGCAAGTGGGAGGTAGAAGGCAAGAATCCTAGCTAGGATGTACCTATTTCTCAAGGATTCAATTACTAGGCCTTTACTGGCTACCCAAGTGTCCAGAAGTCATAAAGGCTAGTGGCAGATACAAATGTGTTAGAGGAATACAGAAGAGGAAGAGGTGGGAATGGTTCTGGATGATGAGACTGGAACGTAATTTGGGGCTGAGAGATAAGAAGTGCTATTCTCTATTTTCTAATTCTCTTAAACATACATTTTGTGCGTAAAGAAATAGTGCAACACTATAGAGCAGTTAAGAATAAGGTACGTGGGCGCCTGGGTGGCTCAGTGGGTTAAAGCCGCTGCCTTCGGCTCAGGTCATGATCCCAGGGTCCTGGGATCGAGGCCCACATCGGGCTCCCTGCTCAGCAGGGAGCCTGCTTCCTCCTCTCTCCTCTCTCTCTGCCTGCCTCTCTGCCTACTTGTAATCTCTCTCTCTGTCAAATGAATAAATAAAATCTTTAAAAAAAATAGTGGACCAGTAAGCCACTTTGAGCATACATACCAATTCTAAAATTCATCCTTTTACCCTATGCATATATCTGTTGTGTAAAATTATTAGGGAATAGCTTCCTTCCATTATCCCNTCACATGTAATAATCTAGACACTCAGTACAAAAAAAAACCAAGAAAAAACAATGTATAGTATGCTATCATTTATGTTTAAAAGTAAAAGGTTGTGGGGAAGTAAACAGACATCATATGCTTATAGCTGGGTTACTGAACTCAGGAAGATCGTACAAGAAACTACCAACAACAAAGGTTACTTCTTAGAAGTGGTACTAGGGAATGTGTTAAATGGGAGGAAGACGTTTCACTATATAGTCTTTATTTATGCCATATTTCTTTACCATGAACTTATTTTACTTTTTAAAACAATACATTGTAAAGCTTAAAAAAAAGAAAGATAAATAAAACAAAAATACTAAAGAATTAATCCATCAGTTAGTCCTACTCACCACTGAAGTCTATGTTCACTCTAATGTATCTAGGAAAGACATCTGCTTAACTGTCTAAAACCAAACTTCTAGTTTCACCTCTGAACACATTTGCATTCTTTAACCAGTCTTTGGAAATGTTATTAAAGGCTCTAAGCCCCTTCCCACAGTAAGCCCCTTGTTTATAGCTCTAATGTGTTGAAGCTTTACAAAAGAGGGGCTTACAATCTTTTAAAGCTGGTGTGCCAAGCAAGATTCCATTCATTCTCTTCCCTGGGGAAGGTCTAGGGCTAGAAATGATGGCTTCTCATTAGTGGATGAGCTCCCTCACTAGCAGAGGCTCAAGTCAAACTACTCAAGGGAGCACTCCCTCACGACTGGAGTTTCATCACTAGAGTAACGAGGGCTGGTGAATGTTAACTCACTTGACACCATGAAATCTTCAATCATTTTAGACTGCAAGTTTACTTAGTTCCCTTTTTTAAAAAATACTTATCTTACGGCAAGACTTTATAAGAATTTTGCTAACAAATTTTTAAGAAACTAGTCTACAGTAATTACCAAGAGATGTCTGATGAGTGGTACCTTTGATTCCATGCTTGGCTCCATTCCCCCTTTTGACTGGCTTACTCTCCAGAATAATTATTACTGACATAATTATTTATGATGTCCAGCATCTCTTTTTCGGGTGATAACTGCTGGGCTGGCAAAGAAACCAGCCAACCCAGCAGCAGGTAACTTCTCACTCAAGGAGACTGTCCCTGGATCTCAATGGCTGGCTTCCTCTGGTGCTCACAACAGGGACAGTTCTAACTGTACTCCTCATTAATTAATCATCAGTATTCACAGCAAAGGAACAACCCCAAAAATGTATAGAAAGGAGGTATGGGGTGGGGAGAAGTAAAGGTGGAGGGAAATCACCACCACCAATGACACAACAAAAAAAAGCTGCCAGGCACCTTCCAATCACAAGTCCTATATGGAGCAGATGATGAATTAAAATTAACTTGTCCTTGTGATAAAGTGAAGAACACTTGAGTATCTACAAGTAACTTACTGCTAATCACCTACAGTCTCTTACCAGTGAGAGAGAAGTATCTTCTAAAATAAGTTCTTCAAGTTTAAGTGTAATTAGATGTGTTTCAAGCCCTTTAATATGATCCACAACGTTGGAAATTAAAGTCTGAAGCCCAGTAACATAGTCTTGGAAACTGGTGAAGATAGGTGGCTGGAAAAAAGATTTTTAAAAAGATGAAAGATTATCAAACATATTTCCTTTGCTTACATCTCATAAGCCATATTAACTTCATGCTATAGTATTACTTAATGCTATTAATAGTAACCAGGATGGATACAGTTTTGGATATTAAAACAGTATCTCAAGACAAGGTAAATTTAATTGCTACCAATAATGCTTAACTCAGCAACAATGACAAGCATTTTTTTAAAATGGGGTTTATTCACTCTGGGGAACTGGAGATGGAATAACCAAGAGAAAATATCTTAGGTGGTCATTACTCCACTTCAGACTGAGAATCTTCTGGAACACAAAAGAAGATGACAGGAGCCAAAATTTCATTTCTTCTCTATGTATCTTTGAGATTTCCTCTAACATTAATAACAGAAATAGTGTTTTCTAAGTTCCAACAGAAAAAATAATGGGTAAAAACAGTCACAAAAATTCTGAAAAACAGCAGTTAAGGGAACTTGCTCTCGTATATATATTAGGGTATATTATAAAGCTACATGAAAATCCAGACAGTACTACTGGTATATAAGTGAACTGATAAAAAGTGAAAGGAAACAAGTCCCAAGATAAACCAAAGAATATAAGGGAATTTAAATGGTGCCATCTCAAAAGTGGTTTCCAGTGAATGAATGGTACTGACTAGCTAAACATTTGAAAATATAAAATAGGAGCACCTGGCTGGCTCAGTCAGTAGAGCATGCAACTCTTGATCTTGGGGCTTGTGGTCATGAGTTTAAGCCTCACTTTGGGTGTAGGGATGACTTAAAAATAATTTTTTTTTAAACATTTATTTATTTGAGAGAAAGAGAGAGAGAGCAAGCACACAAGTAGGGACAAGGGCAGAGGGAGAAAATCTCAAGCAGACTCCCCAATGAGCACAGAGCCCAATAACCCATGATATCATGACTTGAGCCGAAACCAAGAGTTGGATGCTTAACCAACTGAGCCACCCAGGTGTCCCCAAAATGAAATCTTTTAAAAAATAAACAAAATAAAAAGTAAGTACCAAAATAAATTCCAAATAGAGTAAATACCTAAGTTTAAAAAATCCACCAAAATACCAGAAGAAAATTTAGGTAATGGCTTGTGTAATAAATTAAAAAGGCCTCTCTAAACATTACACCAAACTAAGAACCATTTAAAAAAAAAATTTTAATTACTATGTTGACCAAAAAAACTTACTCAAGTTAAAATTACTCAAGTTAAAAAATTACTCAAGTTATAAATGAAAAGCTGAAAAAAAATTGCAGCATATGGGAATACAGAATTAATAACATTATTAAGAGCCCAATAGCTTAAAATATATCATTAGGAAAAATCTTACTATCACAACTGGAAACTTGGGCAAAGATATGAACAGAAAATATATCCAAGAAATCCCAGCAACATATGACACAATTTAAAAATCAGACAAACACAAGAAACCTGGCCAGTTAGTAAAGCAGGCTTGTGCACTCTTTCTCATTCTCTCTCGAACAAATAAAATCTTAAAAAAAAAAAAAAAAAAAGTAACGAGATACATCTATGTATCTCCAGAAGAGATGTCCAAGGTACCCTGTTAAATGAAAACACAAACAGGCAGATAGAGAGCATAATTCTGGTCTGTCTGCAGTGGTGATCATTGGTTGGTGGGGATGTGAGTGATCTTCACTTAATTCACACCTTTAGGTTACTTTAATTATCAAGTAAATAGGAAAGCTGTTTTCATTTTTAGAAATTAGAAAAGCAATAACTTCAAACCACCACCACCACCACCACCACCCCACCCCAGCTCCCAAATCCAAATACCAATAAGCTCTTCCACATGCTCTAGGAACATAGGCTTTCATTAGAAGAAGAGAATAACAGAGCAACTTTTACCTATACTTCCAAATTTTACACTCATGATCTGTTAAATTATCTTGAAAGAAGAGAAGAAAAGGTTCCTTCACTTAGCCCCTCATCCAAATATAACTGCCCTTTGTTTCTGAATGAATGGAAACATCCAGCAAAGCAGTGTCAAATCTAAAGAATTTCTGAATTGTTACTGAATTATGCAGGAAGTCAGTATTACCACTAAAATCACTAACATTTTCAAATGACAATGGTCACTATATGTTGCTACAGTGAAGAAAAATCTCCCATTTATAATGACAGGATAAATTCAAACATTAATAAAACAGCATCTCTTGTGCAGAATGAATCCTAAATAACTCTCCTCATGAAAAGGATACAAATTATGTTAATATTTTACACATTTGAAAATTAAATCAATAAATAAAGATGGTAGAATACTCCAAAACTGAAGACAAAGAAAAAAATGAATCTTACTTGTATTATATATAATATAATCTGTTTTTAATTCTAGTGTTTTTACAGAGTACTTCAACTGCCTATATTCACTGGAACATATTCTAAGGACAAAGAACCACCACAAAGAATTTGAACTTTATTTAGTGGCTTATTGAAGCTAGTAATGCAAATGATATAATGATGTAATTCCAAAACTGTTCAGTATTTCTTGTAAAACAAGTGAAATAAATATACTGATGCTGTAAGGAACCAGGGTTCAAACTCTGGGCAGGGGGAGCTACAAACTGGAATGAGAGAAGGAAAAGAAGGAAGAACACTGTGATGTTGGACTAAAACTGGAGGTATCAGTAAGAATTAATTATTCTGTGTTTGCATGTATAAAGTAAATATATTTCCTGTCTCTTCCCACTAACATAAACTTGAAACCCCATTAACGATTAGTACACCTAACATCTAGATCATGGTTTTGAAATGCCACTCCTCATAAAAGAACCAGGCAGGGCTCCTTGGAAAAATGTCTCAGTTCAGTTCAATGGGAATAAAGTGGATGGAGCATTTTTGCTTTTCTATAGGTGTGTAATTTAAAAACAAAAACAAGCTGGGGAGGGAAAAACAAATGTACACAGGATCCTAAGATCTCTTATAATATGCAGTAAAACAGTGAAAAGAAAAAGCAGCATGCAGCCAAGTTGTATTTTCTGTTATTACCATGATGATGCTGGTTTCTTTTTTCTTCTTTTTCTTTTTCTGTAAATTTAATTTGTATGGTCGTAGGACACTCTCACAGTAACTAGACACCCAAAGGATAATAGAAGTAGTCTAAAAAGAGGAAAAAATTGCAAATTCATCAATAAGGATTATATTCAAGACATCTATCAGGAACAGTTAAGGGTTATGGATTAAACAATTGTTGCTGACAGTTCTTCTGTGCAAATCCCTTCAAATTCTCCTCTAGCTCTCCGCTACAGGTTAGAGAGATTAGATTAATTTCTACAATTACCACACAGATCCAGAAGACCTTCATCTGAATACTGCTCAAAATACTACGACTGTTGGGGCACCTGGGTGGCTCAGCCATTAAGTGGCTGCCTTCGGCTCAGGTTATGATCCCAGGGTACTGGGATAGAGCCCTGCATCAGCCTCCCTCCTCCGTAGGAAGTCTGCTTCTCCCTCTCCCACTACCCCCCTGCTTGTGTTCCCTCTCTCGCTGCATCTCTCTCCCTCTCTCTCAAAAAACAAAACAAAACAAAAACGCTACAATTGCTTCAATCTTTATCCTCCCTTCTAGCTCTCCCAGACCTAAAGCCACCTTCCATTCAGTCTAGTTTCCTTTCACTCCCTTGCAGGAAGTAGAAATCCCTTGCACTCAAGCAAGAGGTCCAAATTCCTACTTCTGGAATCCAAAGGTTCTTTACAATATGCCTCTCCCCACCCACCTCCCAGCCCAGTAAGATAGTACCTCATCTTCAAACCTTAAATATAAACAGAGAGGGGCACCTGACTGGCTCAGTCAGTTAAGCATCTGACTCTTGACTTCAGCTCAGGTCATGATCTCAGGGTCAGGGATCGAACACCAAATCAGGCTCTGCTTTCAGCAGAAAGTCTGCTTTTCCCTCTCCCTCTGCACCTCCCCCTGCACTCTCTCAAATAAATAAATAAAATCTTTAGACAAAAAAAGATTCTGTCTCTCCCTCTGCCCCTCAACCCATGCGCTCACTCTCTCTTAAAAACAACAACAACAACAACAAACCCACAAAAAACAGAGAACTCTCCTTGGTCAGCACGTTTCCTCCTTTAAGTTAGGTGTTTATAACCTATGCTTCTTCTGTTACAGAGTGCATGGACACACCCATGCAATTATTACTAATTTGTTCAGTCTTAGACACTTACACTGTGCCAGTCACCAGAACAGACTAGGAGGAGGAGAAAAGTAAATAAACATGTGACAAAAATAAGATAATAGATTTTGAGTGTTTGCAATCCTCCTCTTCCTTCTGGTTAAAAAAGAGAAAGTTTTGCTAAATCAGTGCCAGGATTTCTCCTTTATAATGCAGAATCTTAGCAATTAGTGAATAGCAACAACAAATTTAAAAAGCTGGTGGTTGGGGTGGCTGGGTGATGGACTTTGGGGAGGGTATGTGTTGTAGTGAGCGCTGTGTACTGTGTAAGACCAATGAATCACAGATCTGTACCCCTGAAACAAATAATACGTTATATGTTAATAATAAAAAAAATCATTCATGGTTAAAAATAATAATAATAATAAATAAATAAAAAGCTGGTGGCATTAAAATACATAATAGTGGAGTCAACAACGAAAGTGAACAAAGAACAGACAGATTTGGAGTGAATCTGAGGAATTTTTAGAGATTGGTAAGGCAAATTGCAAGTTTTATTCATTATGAACAAAACCTTCTTGGTATGCTTGCAAGGAGCTCATTCAAAAATGATTTAAATTGCTTTTCACTTAACAAAAGGTGGGGGTGGAGGATTAAATTACAGGTGTAAGGTGCCTATTACCTGTTCATTTTTTAAAAATTAATCCTTCCCTCAATTAAGGAAAATCGAGTTTTACAGGAAAAGAACAAAGACATACCTCAACAAAGAAGACTAGGTTCTCTAAAAGAGCAGGGCGTGTTTTCAAGTTACCATCTTTAACTTCTAAGAGGTCACCTTTACATCTACTGAAGACATCTGAAAACAGGAAAGTATTTTGTTTTATTCAGCTTTTGTTTTAATGATATTTTTAGGAATACGATATATACTCTAATAAAGAATAAGCAAATATAAAAAGCTTAATCTAGAAAGCTTTTTCCCCCCACAGTGAACCAAACAACAAAGAGTATCTATTTTAAGCTTTTTTTAAAAAAAATATTTTATTTTTAAGTAATTTCTATCTCCAAGGTAGGGCTCAAAATTACAATCCCAAGATTAAGAGTTGCAGGCTCTACCAACTGAGCCAGCCAGGAGCCCCTATTTTAAGCTCTCTCTCTTTTTTTTTTTTTTTTTTGATTTTGTTTATTTATTTCACAGAGGGAGAGAGATCACAAGGAGGCAGAGAGGCAGGCAGAGAGAGAGAGGGGGAAGCAGGCTCCCTGCTGAGCAGAGAGCCCGATGTGGGCCTCGATCCCAGGACCCTGAGATCATGACCTGAGCCGAAAGCAGAGGCATTAACCCACTGAGCCACCCAGGCGCCCTATTTTAAGCTCTTTAAAAAGCCATGTAACTATTGCTCTGTTGCCTTCAAAATATAAAAGGTGACCTTATAAATTATATATTCTAGAGTTTAAACACCAGCTAGCCTTTCCACAAATAGGCCGCTGCCACAATAAAATTAAGACTCCAAATGAATGATTTAAAAGAACGTGGGTCATTATGGACTAAAAGACTAAGGTGCATGATAGAAATTCACCTTCATGATAAATACCATGTTTTATTCTTACAATCTTTGCCTTTTAATTATCATTCTTCAGTTGGGCAATAAAATAAAAGACCATTTAGGCTCTTGAAAAGAAAGACCCTGGGCGCCTGGGTGGCTCAGTGGGTCAACGCCGCTGCCTTCAGCTCAGGTCATGATCCCAGGGTCCTGGGATCGAGGCCCGCATCGGGCTCTCTGCTCAGCAGGGAGCCTGCTTCCTCCTCTCTCCTCTCTCTCTGCCTGCCTCTCTGCCTACTTGTAATCTCTCTCTCTGTGTCAAATGAATAAATAAAATCTTTAAAAAAAAGAAAAAAAGAAAAAAGAAAAGACCCTTACAGATTTGAAATGCATTTATGTACTCTTGTACCAAACAATTCCATTTCCAGNAGAAAAAAGAAAAGAAAGACCCTTACAGATTTGAAATGCATTTATGTACTCTTGTACCAAACAATTCCATTTCCAGGAATTTAATCCCAAAAAGTTGCTCAAATGCATACCCAAGCACTTATTTCCCAAGATATTCATTTCAGCATTATTATAAATACAGTTATAAATAACTCAAGTACATAATAAAACAGTACACTGCTATAATATTGTGATTATTATATATAACTGACATGGTAAATGTTCAAGACAACAAAACATTAAAATAAAAATAGGTATTATACCTTTTCATGTGTTTAAAAAAATAAATCACTACTATGTATTTCCACATACACATGTTAAGACTGTTTAGGGGGCATCTAGGAGTATAGACCCCAAAAGTGTTACTTACATTGTAAATAAAAGTATTTACTTCCCTCTGGGGAAATGGGGCTGGGAATGGGAGAAAGACTATACCTACTTGTTTATTGTTTTACAGTAGATTGTCTACTACTTTTGTAATCAACACTTTTTTTTTTTAAGATTTTTTTTTATTTATTTACTTGACACAGAGAGAGAGATTACAAGTAGGCAGAGAGGCAGGCAGAGAGACAGGGAGAGGAGGAAGCAGGCTCCCTGCTGAGGAGAGAGCCCGTTGCGGGCCTCGATCCCAGGACGCTGAGATCATGACCTGAGCCGAAAGCAGAGGCTTTAACCCACTGAGCCACCCAGGTGCCCTGTAATCAACACTTTTTAAAGCTAAAAACAAGTCTTTTAAAATACCAAAAGTATGCATTATTTTTTTCAAGTTGTTGTTTGCAACTCTTACTAAAAAATGAGTTCCTGTCAGACAACAAAATATGGGAGTTCACAGCCAGAATGCTTACCTTTTAATTGTTCTAGTAAAGACTTAAGACTATTCTCTACTCTTTCCTGGATCTCCACTGTATCCTCTAAGATTGAAAAACAAGAAAATGAAAAAAAAATTCATTTTTTTTAGGAAGGAAAAGAATTAAGATCAACACCTGCAAGCAACTCATGGAAAGGACGCTTTCTTTACTCTTAAGACTCACAGGCATCAAATGCCATTACTGAGAGACAGAGAAAAAGAAGAAAGGAAAAGGGAAAGAAAGGCATTAATTACCTTTCTATCAAAAGTAATACCTAAAATTCTCTAAGAAGACTTAAAATCTATGTGCTTCAAATACTCTCAATGACAGAATCCACAAACCTTATGATAGCGGGGGGTTGGGAGGGGGGCGCAAGAATCAATGGAATATGTGTGATTCTCACTGACTTAGGAAAAAACTCTTTTCCACAGTTCGTAAAGAATTCAATCTGAAATCCAATAGTATTTCAACAAATTAAGGATATTTTCAACTTTTGGACCTGACAAGTGATTTTAAATAGAGAAGACTTAAATTTCTAAAACATTACTTGGTAATCTATGAATGTACCTTCTTTGATATTAACCCAGACACTTCCAGAACAGCTTCCATCTCCTCCCGATCTGTCCAAATATGTGAACTGTTACATTTACTAAGTTTTCAAAGACAAAGACCTAGTAAATACATTCATGCAAATGTACACTTACCTAAACCACTGTTGTCCAGCTCATAAATATCACTAACAAGATAAAAAGAACTGGTCTGACACTGAGAACAGCCAGAACTAAAGAATCCAGCCATTCTGGTAGGTACAGGACCAAGGAAAGGATACTGGAAAAAAAAAGGGAAAAAGTAATGTCCTTTAAATCCATCTAAATTTATATAAAACAAGAAAACAGGGGACTATAATTATTGGATAAAGTCTATTTCAGCCATTAAGTTGCAATCCACTGTCTAACTAAACTAACAACTGAATATTATGGTGAAAACAGAAACTCCTTATTAGTTTGTTGACAGCTATTAAAAATATACCATTACAAATAAAGCTATTTTGCTTTTCCTCGCTACCCAATTTGGATAGTGAGGAAGCTTCTGTAATTCCCAAGTCTACGAAGTCAGGGTTTTTTCCTACAGGTGCCATAAACCGGGACAAAATACAGTTCTTTACTATTCATCCACCCCAAATTCCTATTTTTAAAGACAGCCAGTCATAGGTTATTGTAGCTTTGATGGTAAATACATATTGATGATACCTGAACTTCCTTCTCAATAAATCGCTTTCCCGTCTCCATGGCCACCTCCAGCTGTTGAAGGAGTAAACGAAGAGTATCAATCCGGGAGGACACACCATTCTCAGTGGTCTTTTCCGAGTTCCTTGGCTCCACGGGGTGGTTCAGACTTGGAAGTGCACTGACCAGCCTCAATGTTAAGGAACGGATTCTTAACCACATGGTCTCTTCCTCCAAGGAAAGTTTCTTATGTTCTTCAGAAACATCCCTTAAAAAGAAATATCCCCAAACCATCCATTTTATTCAATGTGTTGCCTTTGCATCTTTCAAGCATTACTTTGATCAGTCAAGATTCCCCGTGAATGGTCCCAGCACCCGTCTCCTAACTGAATGATCTTGCATAAACCCACCCAAGTCCCCAATTCAGGATCAATAAAATGGGGAATGATAACCTTCATAACAGGTCATTTTTCCGTTTCAGTGAGATTTCTGATTTACTGAAAATGTTATTGAAAATTTTTGAATCATGCATCTTCAACAAAATACACAATATAAAAATTTCAAATGACAGAAAACTGAAAAATAGAAAAATGTATCCTAATAACCAAACACCTGCAATATTAACAATCTTGGTATCAACCCTTTCAGACTCTTACAATACAGATATACAAAACTGGAACTAAAAATATTTATATAATTTGACATATTTTAAACAAATAAAATGGGTTCATAATATACTATTTTGCAAACATCTTTTTTGACAGTCTGTAGAAGAGAGTTACCATAGCAAAGCCTGAGGCTATTATCTTTAGAAGGGCCAGACTGCAAGGCTGACCTTTAGCTGATGTCTAGGAACTTGGCACTCCAACCATTCCATAAAGGATAAGAGTGGCTCACTATGCCTAGGGTGTTTGTACAAACCATATGGTCTATTGCAAACACCTGCTTTCCTTCTGGGAGTCTGGAATGTCGACACATGATGGACAGAAGGTGCCTACATAACCAGCTGGTAAAAACCTGGGGCACTAAATCTCAAATGGCTTTCCCTGGGCAGAAATGCTACACACACATCACTGCATTTTCTGCTGCAAAGGAATACAGGAGGGAGAGAGCACTGGAAGTCTGTGCATGGAGTTTTCCAGATTCTGTGTCTTTTTCCCTTGCTGATCCTGTCATTTGTCCTTCATTTATAGTAAACTTTAGCTACGAAGACAACTACAGATTAAATCTTATGAGTCCTAGCAAATCACTGAATGCGGTCTTGGCAATCCCCAAATCACAGTGCAGTTGACATTTGAACACCATTGATTTGAACTGCACGGATCCACTTATGCACAGATTATTGTTTTGTAAATTCAGTACAGTTTTGTAAATGTATTTTCTCTTCCGTATAATTTTAATAACATTTTCTTTCTCTAGCTTACTTTTTTTTTTTTTTTTTAATTTGACAGAGAGAGAGAGATTACAAATAGGCAGAGAGGCAGGCAGAGAGACAGGGAGAGGAGGAAGCAGGCTCCCCGCTGAGCAGAGAGCCCGTTGCGGGCCTCGATCCCAGGACCCTGAGATCATGACCTGAGCCGAAAGCAGAGGCTTTAACCCACTGAGCCACCCAGGCGCCCTCTAGCTTACTTTATTATAAGAATACAGGATATAATACACATGAAATACAAAATATGTGCTGATCAACTGTTCGTGTTACAGGCAAGGCTTCCAGTCAAAAGTACACCATTAGTAGTTAAGTTTCTGGGGAGTTAAAAGTTACACCTGGATTTCTGATTGTGGAAGGGGGTCAGCACCCCAACCCTGCATTGTTCAGGGGCCAAACGTATATTCAGAACTACCTCACATCCATATCTCTGCATGCTTGTGCACTTACTGCCTTTGGTTGTATTTTCCTAGAAGTGATCTGCTGAATTAAGTGGAATATGGAATTTTCAATCTTAATACAGATTACCAAAATTCCCTAGAGAGGAAGATTATATAGTTCAATCTCCATGTCAATGCACAACCACCTTTTCCCCACAACCTTGCTGACCACAAGTATAACTCTTTTTTATCTCTGTCCAACAGTTAAAAAAAAAAAAAAAACTTTACCAGTGTAAGGTACATCTTTTTGAATTTTTATTCATTTTAAAATTTTTATTTATTTTAGGATTTTTATCTTATTTTATTTTATTTATTTGACAGAGAGAGAGAGATCACAAGTAGGTGGAGAGGCAGGCAGAGAGAGGGGAGGAAGCAGGCTCCCTGATGAGCAGGGAGCCCGATTTGGGCCTCAATCCCAGGACCCTGAGATCATGACCTAAGCCGAAGGCAGAGGCTTTAACCCACTGAGCCACCCGGGCACCATCTTTTTTTTTTTTTTTTATTTATTTACTTGACACAGAGAGAAAGATCACAAGTAGGCAGAGAGGCAGGCAGAGAGAGAGGAGGAAGCAGGCTCCCTGATGAGCAGGGAGCCCGATTCGGGCCTTGATCCCAGGACCCTGAGATCATGACCTGAGCCAAAGGCGCTTTAACCCACTGAGCCATCCGGGCGCCCCACCCCTCTTTGAATTTCTTAAGTCCAATTTGTTTTTTAGTTATCTTCTTCTTATTGGTTTATTAAGAGTTCTCCCTTTATGTCAAAGATAATATATATGAAGAAAATTACCAATCTACCACATACCTTTAGAACTTAACAAACTTACTTCTATATAGAAGGCTAATATTTACAGAGACCAAATCCTTTGTATTTCCAGGTTTGATGTAATGCTAAGAAAGGCTTTCCCTAACCATTTAAAAATATTTTCTAGGGGCGCCTGGATAACATGGTCGGTTAAGTGTCCAATTCTTGATTTCAGCTCAGGTCACGATCTTGAAATTGAGCCCCACATCAGGCTCTGCACTGGGCGAGGAGCCTGCTTAAGATTCACTCCCTACCTCTCTCTCTGCTCCCTTCCCCCCCACCCATGTTCTCTCTTTCACCCATATTCTCTCTCTCAAAAAAAATTTTTTTTTAATTTTCTTGTAGAATTTCTAAAGAGTTTAATTAACACATAACCTTTAATCCATCTAGACTCTCTTTTCAATGTATGCTATGAAGGAAAATCTAATTTTTAGATTAGCCAGCAATCCAACACAAGAATGAGATTCATTTTCTTCATTTGGCTTACCTATGCCTTCTTATCCCTGCAACAACCATGTTATTTTATTTGCGTAAAAAAGAGATTTTTCATGTAACTCTTAGATTCATCCTAATTCTTCAAAAATAAATACTTGGGGTTTAATTCTAGTTACCTGTCTTTTGGATCCCAGCTGAAGAAAACATTTAAGTCTCTATTGTCTCGCAAGGCTTCCCATGGAATGTCATCTTCTTCTGGCCGAAGATTCATTGACTTTATACTTTCTGCTAAACTGGTTGATCTGTGATATAGAAAATTTATGTATTATTTCAATAGTAAAACAGCCATGAAAACTTATCAGCCACAACTTTGACTTGCTAGAAAGAAAGGAAAATAAAGAGGAAGAAGAATTAACTATTAAGAAGTAAAGGTTCAAAAAAAAAAAAAAGAAGTAAAGGTTCACAGAAGATGACACAGAACCAAGCCCATATCATGCTGGCCTGCTGCTACACAGCAAGAGAAAGCGTCTGGAAGCCCAACTAAAATAAAGTGGGTCAACGTTAATTCCTGAAATCCCATGTTTAAGTAGGGAAGGGAAACCCTTAACCACCACAAGGACTGGGGTGATGACCACAGCCTGGCTGGTTTGTGCACATGACATGAGATGGTGGTGGCTGTGCGATCATTCCCCACGACATGCACTGGGCCATTTCCCCATTCTTCTCTGTTCCCACCAACTTCCTCTCTCTCTTTTTTCCCCCCATTTTTCCTTAGCCTCGGCCTGCTATTATCACCCAGGAGCCCATTAATGGCTCTCAGGATCTGATCTAATCCCTTAGTTCCTTTTTAGCTCTTGTGCAATACTTACATATTTGCTTCAAGTAGAAGATCTAACAACATCCGTTCAGTACGGACTTGTGCAAAATGAAGAGAATTATTCAGCCTGTTCCTAAAAGCGATAAACTCTGGGATCTTCTCAAATGCACCATATTTGTAAGCTTGAATAATATATTCTGAGGTCTGGGAAGGAAAGACATCACCTCCGTATAAATATCTCACAGATCAGGCAATGAAGACAAACCTTGCCAGGCAAAACAAAACACTCAAACTAAAATTAAGTAAGATGTGAAATCTAATCTTTAAAGGTCACCAAGTAGAATATCGGTTTTAAAGAACATTATTTTTCTTCTTTCCTATACCAGTCATATGCGTTCTTCACCACCACCACCACTACTACTACTACTACTACTACTACTACTAACACCCAGCTGCTGCTGCTGTTGCTACTACTACTACTACTACTACTACTACTACTAACACCCAGCTGCTGCTACCACCAGAGACTTTCTCTTAGCAGTTATGTCTTTCAATTCAGTAGGACTGGAGGTTTTGTGATACCACGTCAGTCAAAAATTTCGTTTAGTGCCACTGTGGAAGGGATGTTACTCCATGTTTTTCTGCACCTAAGAAAATTGTGTTTTATACGAAGGTTCCAAAAACACCAGAATAATATAACCACCCCACTACCAACCCAAATAAAAAATCACCCTCCTCCAGAAAAAAGACAGGCTACTCCTTGGTTTTATTTCTGAGTAGTATATATCACAAACATAGGGCATATGTGCATTACATCTAGATAGAAGATAACAAACAAAAGACCCACAAGAATTCATCAGAATCCATTCTGAGGACAGAAAGACTGCAAGAACCAGGTTTCTTGTCCATCCAAACTACATAAGACCTATGCTGGAAAATTCCATGAACAAATAAGTGAAGGGAACACTCACCACATGTGCTTTAATTTTAGATTAATACATATGTACAGATGAAATGTTGTGAACAGAGACAAGAAAAAGAATTCTCACCAGAAATTCTGGCACAACAGAAGAAAATCTCGGGGAAGAACATTTCATGCGTGTGGGCCTATGCCATCAGGATCAGAAGTCAGAAGGGTACCCTTTTGGGCCAAGGAATGTTAAGCTCAAAGCGGATGTCTGCCCCAAAGATCCTTTCCAGAAAAGCCAGTCTTTTTACACAGCCTCAGTCAGTTCTGCCCCCATCTCCATTATGACTAAATAATTTGCCCAGTAGGAAAATATGCCAATAGTCAACAACATACCCTCTGATACACAGCCTCGCAGGGTTCATTTCAGGCCGCGGGATTGCGCCACGGGCGCTAATTCAACTGCATTCGATGCGGCTTTTAAACCCCATGGGACACCTCGGCGAGCTGTTTGCCTGCAGTATCTGGAGAAATTAAAGACGGACGGACACAAGAAAATTAAAAAGATTACTTGTGATCCTGCAGGTTTAAAGAAGGACTATCCAAAAAAGCTCAAGTGTACCTTCTAGCCTGATTAAAGGACAGTGATACGCCCCATCAAGAAGAGGCCAGGACACTCTAAACACACATGTCTATCCGATGGCCTCTTGGCTTAGAAAAAGCAAGGTTTACTATCAGCCCTTGCAACAGGAACTTACAGCTTAAAAAAACCAGCTGCTTAGGAACATAACAATCCAGCAACTAATCAGGATAAAAACAGGGCTTCTGCAGATTCCAATCAAATTTACCGATTACAGCTCCAAAATATGCTGATTAAAGAAAAGAACCCAGCTTTACAAAATATAGAGGCAGTTTTAATTCCTGAGTGGTCCATGGAGTATCACTTTTGAAAAAGAGGCAATGATTTTTAAAAAAGAAAAATAAGGGGCAACAGAAAGGGAATGTAGTCCTTTAACAAACTGAGAAGGTAACTGCAGCTCTCTGGCTTCTGTTTTTAAGATAGTCCTCCTTTAATGCTGCAGCGAAGTATCACTGCAGAGCTAGAAAAGGGCCTGGGCATCCTGCAGACTGAGAGAGGTCCACAATCTGAAGAGACAACCCCTACTGAACTGCAGGCAAAACTGGAAGCCACAGGCACTTTAAAAACTTCTGAATATCAGAGAATGTTGTCCGTACCTACTTCTACTCATGTATGCACCATGAGGCTAGTTATATCCCATATGGATTCCTGAAATGAACCCTGGTCACTGTAAGAATTAACAAAATAGATGGACACCAAACCCTGAATGGTCATCTTCATGAATACCTAAAACAGACTTTAAGTGGGAAATTATTTTTAAAGCACAAACATATAAGTAACTTTTGGAGAAGAGAAAACCTGGCTCTAAGTCTCATATTGTAAAAATCTATTCCAAAGGAAGATGGCAATGAGGACCTTTCCAGAAAGAAAATCCCTGTGCAGACCTTCCAAATATAACTTTCAATCCCACAGCACAAAGCCTTACAAAGAACACTGGATTTTCCAGTTAAGGAGTAAAAGTGTTCTTTCAAAGAGCAATTTGGGAATTGAAATACATCAGTCACTCAAGAAAAAACCACCTGAGGATCTCAAAAACTACCAAGAATAAAAGATGTAGAACATAGGGCTTTAGCCTTCCAGAGATATATCTAATACTATCAGAAAGGTTAACACATACAAGGCAACACTAAAATCGTGCTCCTTCTTATCCTCAAATTCCTATAGGAAACAGTCCACATGACGGTCCCCAGTTCCCTATTCTGGGACTCAGGCTAGGCATGAATTTTCCTTGCTGTATTGGTTTTTGCTTTTGCCTCTAGGATCCCCCAAAGATTATCTACTTCAGTAAGATTAAATAAGCTCTTTCTTCTTATAGTAAGAAAAATAAATTTCAAGCAGAGAGTCCTATTCCCAGATAAATAAAATGATCAGGTCCAGAATCACATACATTCAGATCAATTAGTCACTTCTGCCACACGTAACCATCAGCAAAACTTCAAAGATAAAGGCCACTGAGAACAACATACCCTCTCAAATCATTCCTGAAGATCTCCTTTCTATAATGTTTTGTTTTCAAAACAACTCTTCAGACACAGTAATTGTGGGGGGAAAAGAAAAGTTTAATTTTCGACAGTATATGAAATGTGCCTTATTGACCAAATCGGGAACAATATGGTGCTTCTAGAATGTTGGATGATTAAAAACTGGAATAAAACCAGCCACCAGACGTGGATTAATCCCTTATTTACCCCAACTTCTGCCTCAGAGCTATCTGAGAAACAAAACTCTGAAAAGGAGTCATTAGTAAATCAAGTATTTCTTTAACCTCTTCCTTAGAAATACAGAAGTGACAGCCAGAATAATGAGATTTGAGCAACACTTTTGATTTTTTTTTCCCTTGACTTAGTGAGACTTCTTAAGAACAGAGAAGGGCAAGCACAGATACCTGAACACACAGTACAAACACACAGACTTATAACTCAACTGCCTACTTGTGCTAAGATATTTTAGAAACGCAAGGTCCTAGAGATGCCCTTCTATCTCTAAGCCAGGACCACACCTTCCAGGCAGCATGTTCAAACACTGATGCCTACTCCCCTTTCTCCCTGATCAGGAGCTATGGCACAAAATAAGGTATGAACAGAGATCCCAATCACTGGAGGAAGGGTGCCATGGGGGAAGGGGAATGGGGCTTAAAACTGATGCACAGCTTACCATCCCTTGCTACATCAGCCCTCTACGCCTTGCGGTAAGGCTTGCCGGACAGAATTACTGCAAGCTGACAACAATAAACCTATATTCCATTGTTCAGAAATGCTTCCGCTCTGCCTTCCATTTAATACAAGGCTAAAAAATTAGATGGTAGATAGATTAGTCACAGCTGTTATAGTTACAAAAGAACCACCTCCAAAACCAGCTCTCCTGCCAAGTTCCTTAGTGGCTGTTTGACCATGGAAACAGAAAACTATGGGCAGATATCTGGCATGGCCGAATTCCCAGCAATGAGTTTTAGAAGTGCATGAGAACAAAGCAGCCCATGACCACCCCAGAGACTTGCCTTCTTTTCACTGGTGTTCTAGGTGGTTTTACACAGCTGGTTAACTGACTAGAGACTATATACAACTTCTGCTTAACTGACAAATGGAGACCAAATCTGCTTGCAGTGAAAAATATGGTGCAAATCCCATCCTTTCATTATGGCACATACCTCTACCTTATTTATTGCTACATTAAAAAACACACTATTGACAGGAGTTTCTTGAAATATCCTTCAATTGGTCAATTTTATAATTCTAAGAAAATATGAGTGCACTGGGTATTGGCAAAGAGCATGGTAGTGTAAACTTCAGAAATAAATAAAGGTAACAGAGAGCAGCTGCTGTTACAGAATCTTCTATGGCATCCCAGGCTATAAACACTTATGGGTTACCTCTTATACCCTTAGAAAAAAGTCTCTTAGAAATTAAAAGAACTAAGAGAAATATCACTTCCTATTCTGTTAATACCGTTTTAACTGTACCTCTGCATGGATTCTATTAAACACACCCATTCTAGCAATCACAAATAACTTGTTCCCTCTACCTAACAGACGTGGCCAGTAAGCTATGGCCTAAGGGCACTTGCAAGTATGCATGGTGCACCTCAACGTGCGCGCTTGCCACACGAGGGAAGATGTTTTCTGAATCTTGTGCGTTCAGCAGGCAAGAACATTATGTTTTAAAAATATTTTTCACTTACATCTTTCTGGTTGGAGTGGAAAAACCTGAGTGCGAAGTTACAGGATTGGGATGCAGCAGCATACTGACCTAGGGATTCGGCATATCGGGTCAAAAGATAGCTAGGTCAGAAGGAAAGAAAGAAAAAAAATGTTATACTTACCACCTCCAGTACCAACTACACTTCAAATTATTATAGCAGATAAATAGGCACACAGGAAAGTTAAAATATCCTACTACATAAATTATCTCAATCACAGAATCAATTTTTTTTAACAGACCAAAACTAATCCAGTTTTGTGGGAAACCTAAAGCTCTATGCCATGCTTTCGTACACTCAGATAATTAATGGAACAGAAGGGGATAAAGAAAATACCCTTGATTCATCTTAAGGAACAGTCAAAACACAAATTTAAAGATCTCTAAAGTCAACAAATAAAGTACATGTATTAATCTCAACTGCAAAGCAGAAATAAAGACTTCAAGACAATGTGTGCTGAGAAAAAGTGTTCCAAGTATACAGCTGTTTGCTATCTCTGGGGAAAACTTTCTTACCTTTTCAAAATTGTGCAAATTTAAAAATTACCATTAAATGCTGTAAGATACAAAAATCTTTCTGCTTTGCAATGGGTCATCATGGGGGATTACACAATCTAAAAAGCTCAATAACAGAAACAACTCTACTGCTAAAATTGAAAAGTCTGTATAAGGACCCCACCCTGATGCAGTTGGCTGCTCAGTATTCAGAGTATATACTACCAACCCAATGGTGTCATGCTGGATATGCTTAGCATCAAGACTGGAGTACAGATCCACCACTGGTTCAAATGCCCCCAGCACACAGTAGATTCGAACAAGCAGCAATTTGAATTGAGCATTGGAAGGGCTGTGGGTTAATCCCTCTTCCAACAAAGTCAGGGCCTGCCACACAGCAGTCTCGTCACCTGGAACCAAAATGTAACAGTATTATCCACAGTACTTAGCAGCAAATAGAGGTTTCTCACAAACAAAAGACAAAAACTTACTGATATTATTACCTCCCCTAACTATTTGAAGAATGAGTTTAGGTGTCAAAGAACAAATTTTAGATATACACCTGTAAGCAAAATAGGCAATTTCCCTGAATAGACAGTTTCTCAATAGTTACCTCAGTTCTTAAACAGGCATCTGCAAAAGTGATGCAAACTTTAAGTTGTGAGGTCTTATGAAGGAAGTTATGGAATCTCTGAGACTCTGAGATTCTGAGAAGAGATGGACTTTGTTGTTGTTGTTTTTGTTTTTTTTGTTTTTTTTGTTTTGTTTGTTTTTTTAAGAGATGGACTTTGAAGGAGAATTTGAGTCCACCAACCTTCTCAGTACAGGATTTTCTCTACCAGACCCCAGAAAGATGTTCTCTCTAGACAACATTTTTCTTCCTTATGTAACTCTACTATTCAGATGTCAAATGATATTTGAAAAAAGCTGCTCATTAATAATCAAATTAATATAACACACTTACTTTTGGCCTACCAAAATTCAAAAGGTTACATGCATCAATAGTCTTAAAGATTAAGTAACTTCTCTTTCATCAACTAAGAACATAATAGGAAATGGAGATAAAGATTTATATACAAAAATATTCACTGTAGTTGTAATGGGGGAATGATTAAATTATAGTAAAACTCACATTATGCAGCCATTTGACATTAATGCATTTTTAGTAATGAGGGAAAATACTTATACAGTAACAGGTCAGTAAAACACACAGAATTCAAATTAGTGTGAAGAGGTGATCCTCAGTCTATAAGACATGCACAGAAAAAAAGAGAAGGAAATATGCCAAATTTTAGAATGCCTTTGGAAGCTGGAAAAGTAAGATTAAAATAAACTGTTTCCCAACACTTTAATAAGTTATTTTTACAGTCAGTCAAACTTAAACTAAAACTTAAAAAAACTTAAAAGTATGGGGCGCCTGGGCGGCTCAGTCGTTAAGTGTCTGCCTTCGGCTCAGGTCATGATCCCAGGGTCCTGGGATTGAGCCCCGCATCGGGTTCCCTGCTCTGCGGGAAAGCCTGCTTCCCCTCTCCCACTTCCCCTGCTGGTGTTCCCTCTTTCACTTTATCTCTCTCTGTCAAATAAATAAATAAAATCTTAAAAAAAAAAAAAACTTAAAGTAAAATCTCCATGCCTTGAACTTTTCAAATTATATGTTACAGGCTTTTTTCTAAAAGAAATGAGATAGAATCTAAAATTGGGGTTTTAGATAAATATCCATAATCCTACCCAAACTACGCTTACCTAGAATATATGGAAACTACCATAATGACTTTAATATATTGCCTTTGAAATGGAATTACTTTCACACAGGAGTAATCACGATATCATCTAATTTTGTGTTCTGCTCTTTGCTTTGAAGTGTTTTCCCAAGAAGTGTTTTCCCGTGTTGCTACCTAGTCTTCACAATCATAATATTACTGAATTCAACACTTACTGACTTAAACTCTGGAGCAACACTAGATAATAGGACCGGAGGATAGGGGTCACAGGTGGTTCCTGGCCTTAAGGGGCTCAGAGGTGAGTAAACAGCTAGACAATAAAAGGGAATAAATAGCTCTAAGAAGTCCTAGTTACTCGGGGTGCCTTGGTGGCTCAGTCAGTTAGGCGGCAAACTCTTGGCTTCAGCTTGGGTCGTGATCTCAGGGTCCTGGGATGGAGCCCCACGTCAGGATCTATGCTCAGCAGGAGTTGGCTTGATGGTTCTTTCCTTCTGCCCCTCCCCCAACTAGTATGCACACTTGCTCTCCCTCACTCTCTCTGTAAAGTAAATAAATAAATCTTAAAAAAGAAAAGAATGGGGCACCTGGGTGGCTCTGTCAGTTAAGCGTCTGCCTTGGTTCGGGTCACAATCTCAGGGTTCTGGGATCTAGCCGTGTATCAGGCTCCCTGCTCAGAGGGGAGTATGCTTCTCCCTCTGCCCCTCCCCCGGCTCATGTTCTCCCTCTCAAATAAATAAAAATCTTTAAAAAAAAAAAAGTCCTAGTTATTCAAAGATAACTAGTATTGAAAAAAAGACCTCTTTAAAATGGAAAAAAAATTTCAAACTAAATAGAAAAAATGGTATAATTTACAATTCTTTCTCAACTATTAAACCATTATAAAGCTATTATTATTTTATTTTGCAAAATTTAGGCTGTAACTACAACTCTATGCAAATTCTTCATCAAATCAAAAGAGCATCAAGCAAAAAAAGAAAAGAGCATGAAGGATTGATTAGGCTTTCTGGGAAAAAATTTTTCTAACTAAATGTTGCAATATAACAAAATGATATAAATTCTAGAGATATATTAATGTATAGTATGGACTACAGTTAATGATACTGTACTGTATACTCAAAAGCTGCTAGAAGAGTAGACCTTAGTATTTCTCATCACAAGAAAAAAATCTATGGGGTGACAGATGTTAACTAAACTTATGGTGGTAATCATTTCATGATATACATACATCAAATCATTATGTTATACATCTTAAGCTATACAATCTTAAGCTAATACAATGTAATATGCCAATCAATTTCTTCAATAAAACTAGAGGGGAAAAAAAAAGGCATCCTTAACTCCCCATTTTACTTTCGTAGAATCATAAACAAACGCTTTTTTGCAAAATGTCTGAGAGCATCATCAACTTCTTAAAGTGCTCTTCTTAATCTTTCACATTCAAATCAGTCTCCTCCAACATCTGTACCAAATTTCTATAGATTTCTAGTATCTGTCAGGTCCACCTTGGACAATGACTATGTCTCTAATTAGAGCACTTCAACCCCACTTTCACTGACGGCAAGAAACCTTGCATATTTATAATATTGGCAATTTTCCAATGTCTCTGCACTGTATGATTATGGAAAATATGCTTAACATCTTTCTCTGCCCTGTCTTTCCTTCGTCTATAAAACTGCACCAATCTTAACTGTATTATTATGAGGTTTAAATTACCTAATTCATGTAAAGCACTTTCAAGTGCCTGTTGATCAACAAATGTTAGCTACTATTGCTATATTGGGCATATTGCTAAAAAACAAGGGATTAGCAAAGCCATATAGTCACTTATGAGCAATAATGGATGCTAGAATAAGTGGGGAAGGGTATCTGAGCAGGGACCACATTACTAAGAGGTCAGTTCATTAATGATGTTTTTTTATAGCTCTATGCAAACTCATGATTCTGGGGCTCAGATGACAAAAGCTCTAATAAAAAGGATTTCACCCCCATCTCCAGTACAATATAGTATAACAAGTACTAGCACAGGGGTACACACAACGTCCTATAAAAGTTCAGATGGGGCATAAACTCTGCAATGGGGGGGTGAAATCAAGACAGGTTTGTCAGAGGTACCATTTGAGTAAAAGTTAGATGAAGGAAGGAAGAAAGTTATTTGAAAGAGAGGCACATGATGTTCACTAATACTAGCAAACAAAAAAACAGCAGATTTAGGTAAGATTCAGGATTTAGCAGATTTAGGACTTCTTAGGTAAGTACCTAAGAATTTAGAGATAAAGGCAGAGGCTAGATTATAAAGAGCACTATAAACTATCCTAAAGAGGCTGACCTTTATCCTCAGGAAAACAGGGCACCTCTGAAGGATTTTAAGCACGAGGATGATGGTATCAAAATCAAGTGCTCCATGAAATGATCCCTGAGAGCAGGGTTTGTGTCCATCATGCACAGTACTATCTCCCCAGCCCTTTGCTTCTTGTGCAATTTACTCTTGTGAATAATATGCAATAAGCACCTAAATTTTCCCCCAAAAAACTGCTAATACAAGAAAATGTCAGGAGTGAGACCTAAAGGTAATCTCAATACCATTTGCTGAATCATCCTTTTCTTGCTCAAGGATATATGATGCTTCCTTCAGCATTTATTGTATTTCTGTCCTGAACAGGTTAATTAGAATATTCCAAAAAGTACACTGTCCTAAACGCTTTTTTAAGTGAATAAAAAGGGCTATTCCATTTCATGGACCTATACATCTCTCTCTGAATCAGTTCCTCTGTATTTTAGCTGTTGCAACTTTGTAATAGGTAGTTCCGTCATTATTCACTATTTAGAAATGTTTAAAAACATAACAGAAAACAAGAAGTAACATGTGTTGACAAGGATGTGAACAGAAAGGATCCCCCATGCACTGCTGCTGGGAATGTAAATTGGTGCAGCCATTGTGGAAAACAGCATGGAGGTCCCTCAAAAAAATTAAAAACAGAAGTATCATATGATTCCGTAATTCCACTACTGGGTATTTACCAAAAGAAAATGAAAATAATAACTCAAAAAAGATACACGTACACAGCATTATTTACAATAGCCAGGATATGGAAGTAAACCAAGTGTCCATCAACAGACGAACAGATAAAGAAGCTATGGTGTGTGTACACATATACACACAAACACACACGAATATTATTCAGCCATAAAAAAGAATATTTTGCCATTTGCAATATGGATGGACCTAGAGGATTTTATGCTAGTGAAATAAGCTAGACAGAGAAAGACAAATACCATATGATTTCACTTATATGTGTAATCCAAAAAATAAAATGAACAAACAAAAAAGCAGAGACCTATAGAGAACTGGTGGTTGTCAGGAGGATGGCAAAAAAGAGGAGTGGGAGGTACAAGCTTCCAGTCATGGAATGAGTAAGTCACAGGGATAAAAGGCACAGCATGGGAAATACAGTCAGTGGTACTGTAACAGTGGTGTATGGGAGTAGATGGTGGCGACATTAGTGGTGAGCAGAGCATGATATGCAGAACTGCCAAATCATTATGTTGTACACTTGAAATTAATGTAATGTGTATCAACTATACTTCAATTTAACAATTTAAAAAATAAAAAAAACAGATGTGCACTGATTTAAGATTATCCAGAATACAGAGAGAGGTTATCTGGGGATGGGTTCTTCTAGAAGCACCCTGGAGAAGGGCAAGGAGGAAAAACCTAAAAGCATAAATCAAATTCTTGGATTATATAATTAGTCTCAGGATTTATAATCAATAAAAGCAAAGCATAAAGTTAAACTGAAATCACTCTTCCTTACCTGTTTCTCTCCATATATCAATAAGCACATGGACAGCAAGGAGACAGTAATAGTCTGAAAACTGCAATTCGGTTTTCAAACAGGATTTCCCTGTAGGGAAAAAATCCCATATTTGTATTTTAACATTTGTTCAACTATCACTGCCCCAGAGGAGTTTTTAAAAGCAGGAAAAGTGACAGGAGGGAGAAGATAAAAAAGAGGAAATGAAAGTAGTAAGAGCCATGTAAATACCAGAAGAAAAATATAAGCCATGAATCAAAGGATTCAAAAGAAAGTAAGGCCACACTCAGCTGGAGCAGAAGAAAGAGTTCCAGAACAAAGGTGGTATCCACAATGGCCCCAAAAGGAGAGCAGCAAGATTTGGAAGGAGGTTCAGGTAAAGAGAAGAACAGAAGCCAAGGGCCATGTACAACTAAAGTAATGGTATGCTCATTATTTTGCCTAATAATTCAGAATACAGTTAGAGAAACACTGATATCATCTGGTCACATAATTTACACTTTATCACATATATCTAGCAAAAAGATCATCTACTTCTAAACTAAACATTTACCTCATAATTTACAACATTCACTTTGTTCAATTTCAGTCTATATATTAAAAATACTAAGGCCTATTAGCAGAAAATGTCACAATTAATCATAAGCTCCAAGTAATTCATATGAGCCCCAGTGTGATAGAGTTAGCTCAATCAAGAAGAATATGGACAACTATCATTATTTAAAACTCCAACTTAAGAAAGGCTTTATATGTGAATAGTCTTCAATCTGACAAAATATTCTCCTTGCCAAACTCATTAAAACAACGTGCTCTGATTAAAAAAAAAAAAAAAGCCAATGGACTAAAACTTAGCAAACCAGGCAACTATTACACATTTTGAAAGAATGCTCACCAAATTCTAGTCCATGCTGGTACCTTAACATCAGTTCTCTGACCACACTCAGCTTCTGGTTTTTATCCATAGTGTGGTACAAGCCGAGCAACCTCGTCAGCTGCACCACACACAGATGCTGCTGCAGAGCTCTGATGTCCGCAGGCAGCGCCAGCTTCTCCTCGGTTGGTGTCGACAACGGAACAACTCCAAGTAACTGATTAATAAACTGCAATGTAGAAAAAAGCACAAATCTCAACACAGAACTCGCCTTTGGTAGGCTATAATTAACAAATGCTGAAGTGATCTAGAAAAAGACATTGTCTACCAAAATTACTAAAACAAAAAAATTTCTAACAGCACACAATGCTGGTAAAAGGCCAAGGAAAATGGCATTCTCATTCACTGCTGGCCACAAGTCATCTCTCAATACCGGGTACTATACTAACTAAAAGATTAAAAGAACTGTGAAAATGTTTCATAAGTTATTCCATATCAACATAATATAATGATATGGCAATGAAAAGCTTAATTAGGAAGGGTATACAAAGAACAGATTGCCAAAAACAAACCAACAATTACAACTGATACACAAGTAAATTCTTCACTTGATCTTAGCCAAAAGGCTGAGAAGCTATTACAAGTAAATTCTTAAAGAAAATATTACACGTTGAGAGGAATAGTTATGTCAGTGGCCTTAAGGTGCTTTTTAATTAAAGTTTTATTTTGAGGGCGCCTGGGTGGCTCAGTGGGTTAAAGCCGCTGCCTTCGGCTCAGGTCATGATCCCAGGGTCCTGGGATCGAGGCCCACATCGGGCTCTCTGCTCGGCAGGGAGCCTGCTTCCTCCTCTCTCTCTGCCTGCCTCTCTGCCTACTTGTAATCTCTCTCTCTGTGTCAAATGAATAAATAAAATCTTTAAAAAAAAAAGAAAAAAAAATAAAGTTTTATTTTGAGATACAGATTCACATGCAGTTTTAAGAAATAATCCGGAGAGAACCCAGGTACCCTTCTCATCCAGTTTCTCCCAATGGTAACATTTTGCATTAAAATGTTTTTGGGTGTGCCTGGGTGGCTCAGTCCTTAAGGGTCTGCCGTTGGCTCAGGTCATGATCCCAGAGTCCTGGAATCAAGCCCCATGTTGGATGCCCTGCTCAGTGGGGTGTCTGCTTCTCCTTCTCCCTTTGCTCTCTCTCTCTCAAATAAATAAATAAAATCTTAAAAAAAAAAAAAGTATTTTTTGAGGTGTGGGGTAAGGGGCAGAAGGCTAGAGAAGGTTTGGGGTAGAATGAAACAGATGATCGCCTCATGTTTTAGACTACACTAAGAGGAGTTTTATACTTTTATGGTTCTGTCAGATTAGGGTGAATCAAAAAAAATATTAATTCTGAGAAAGTAAGTTGTGTAAGAAAGGTAATCTCCATGTACAAAGTGGTTCAGCCTTTGGTCATAAAAATACAAATTCTGAATAAACACTAAACTAAATTGGGGGGCAAGTTTGTAAGGAGAGAAGTGGGATGTTGTAAATGAGATGATTGTCCTTCCATGAAAGGGATCCAACAGATGAAGACTGTAACTGTAAAAATAAACAAACAGTTATACAAATCTATAATTTAGAAATACTGAGGTAAATCACAGAAGACACAGTTAGGAGTTGAAAGTGATCTGCCTGTAGAGAGCCAGAAGTGGGGTGAAGGTGGCAAGGAGCTGGTACTGTTTTTCAACAGAAGCCTTATAGTACCATTTGGCTTTTTCAACTTTAGCCATGTAATTTTCTTAAAAGATTTTATTTATTTATTTGACAGAGAGAGAGATCACAAGTAGGCAGAAAGGCAGGCAGAGAGAGAGGAGGAAGCAGGCTCCCCGCTGAGCAGAGAGCCCGATGTGGGGCTTGATCCCAGGACCCTAGGATCATGACCTGAGCCGAAGGCAGAGGCTTTAACCCACTGAGCCGCCCAGGTGCCCCGCCATGTAATTTTTTTGATAAAAATAAAAATTAAAAAGAAAACCCCACTCATGCAGTTTCATATCTGTAACAATTTTGCTTCTATTTGTCTCCAATTGTATGAATTTTAATTATTATGATCAAATAATCGTTTGCAACAAAGAAACCGCAGCACTGGTTTTCATATTTTTGATTAAATGCCTATACAGCCTCTACTGCCAGCTATTCCATTCTTGTAAAAGCTATTTTATGTATTAGTGATGCTTATTATTAATGCCTTCTTCAGGGAGTGCTAAAGAATCTTCCAGATAGGTTTTGTGATGAAACAATGCATTCATTCTTTATTCTAGTCAGTACTGTTTTACTGCTATGCAAAAAGCTTCTTTAAAAACTGGAATCATTTGTTTAGCTTAAAACCCCAAGGCAAAGGAAATCAAAAGATAAAAACATCACTCTGGGTGAGCCACTTCAGGATAATGGGTTCAGTGGCCTACTTGCAGGGGCTAGTCCCAGTTTTAAAAGATTGGAACTATACCTCTCAGCTTGAAATTTACTTGAATGGTTTGCAATCCTCTGACAAACACACTGCTGAGTGGCAGAATTTTTAACTACTGAAGTCATCCTACATTTAAAAAGTTGTGGCAGCAAAATTACCCCTCTCAATGAAAAATTTACACGCAACGACAAAACTCATTACAACAGCTTTAAATCCTTGTTTCACAGAACAACTACCTATCACTGCTAGTATTCCAGCATTTCTAGAGGGTTTGTCTCAATAGATTATTACTATATGAGGTCACATGAGATGACCTAAGACTTTTACACGTACTAATACAGTAGAGCTGCTTGTACTAGATGCACATTAGCAAACCCTTATGAATCTCAGCTGAAGGCAATGTAAGTGTTCCTTTAATGCAGCCCCATTATTTGATGCTTCAACTTCTAAGATGGGAAGCAACGGAAGACATGATCAATTGTTCCAAATCTTAGCACTTAGTACACAGTATCTGCAACAAATACTAACTGAAAAGAATCTCTTCCACGTGGTTCTAGATTCTGCTTGAATTGCTCTAGTAGCGCGAAACTCACACACTACACTTTTAGAGAATCTAACGACTAGAAAGATCTTTTTTCCACTGACCAAATTCTGAATTCCCTGTAACAACTTCCTGCTGATCTCATTCCCCTTTTGTAGAGGAGCTTTTCAATTATGAGAAAGGAAGGACTGTGTCCTCACCAGACCAAACCTCTCTTCCACTCAACCATTTCTCTCTCCTATGCTTTCAAGTCCTCCTACAACCCAGAACCCCTTTTCTGGATATCCTGCAATTAATCCAGAAAATTGTAAAGCTTGACCTGAGCCCTGTAAACACAGTACTCCAAGAACAGTTTTACTAAACCAAAGTGAATGGTGACAGTCATTTCAGAACCAAGAGACCACTGGCTACTTACCAGTTTGGGAATGCACTGCTCCATCTGCCCTAGATACATCACCTCAAGACTGCCAAGTATCAAACCTGGCAGACTAAAGATATAACCACCAAACAAATACCTCTAGTCACCTCCACTATGGGGGGTGACAGAAGGCACTCTGGAACAACAGGTGGTAGCAACCCTATCACAGGAAGGCTTCATTGCAACCTTCACTAATTGCGGAGGTATTTATGAGTAAAACTGATCAAGTCACAGATTTTTATACATGCCACTGTTTCTTTGTCTGGTGCTTTATCCTAATCCACATACACTGTTCTTCCAACTGGTAGAGTACTCCACCTGCCCATTACCAGGGACACTCTGGACTAAATGCTAAAAACCTTTACTATGGAACAGGGTATGAAGTTCCCAGCAATGGGTGAGCAATCTGACCCAATACATGTTGCTGTGGATGGAGTCTAAAGATAAGCTTCTCCATCTCATTAGGTAATAAATTTACACTGGTTCATTCACATCAATAACTCCCAATATATGACAACTAACTACAATGTGGCACTCTGGATTAGATCACAGAACAGAAAAAGGACATTAATGGGAAAACTGGGGAAATCTAAACAAAATCTAAGGGTTAATTAATAGTGATGTACCAGTGTCAGTTTATTAGTTTTGACAAATGTACCATGGTAATTTAAGATAATAACAAGCAAGGGTTAAGAGTATAGTGTAACTTTCTGTACTATCTTTGTGACCTTTCTGTAAATCTAAAATTATTCCAAAATAAATCAAAATGTAAAACCTTGCTCTGCAAAGGATACTATTAAAGGATGAAAAGACAAGCACAGACTAGGAGAAAATATGTGAAACCACATATCTGACAAAGTAGTTGTATCTAGAATATCTACATTGTCAAAACTCAGCAGTAAAGAAATCAAAAACAAACAAGCTAGAAAGGGGGCAAAAGGGCACCTGGGTGGCTCAGTGGGTTAAAGCCTCTGCCTTTGGCTCAGGTCATGATCTCAGGGTCCTGGGATCAAGCCCCACATCAGGCTCTCTGCTCAGCAGGGAGCCTGCTTCCTCCTCTCTCTCTCTGCCTGGCTCTCTGCCTACTTGTAATCTCTCTCTCTCTGTCATATAAATAAATAAAATCTTAAAAAAAAAAAAAAGAAGAAAGGGAGCAAAAGACAGAAACACACATTTCACTGAGAATATAAAGCTGGCAAATAAGCACATGAGAAGATGTTCAACACTATTAACCACTAGGGAAATACACATTAAAATCACTATAAAGGGCACCTGGGTGGCTCAGTGGGTTAAAGCCTCTGCCTTCAGCTCAGGTCATGATCCCAGGGTCCTGGGATCGAGGCCCGCATCGGGCTCTCTGCTCAGCGGGGAGCCTGCTTCCTCCTCTCTCCTCTCTCTCTGCCTGCCTCTCTGCCTACTTGTAGTCTCTCTCTCTGTGTCAAATAAATAAATAAAATCTTTATAAAAAATAAATAAATAAAATAAAATCACTATAAAATATCACTATGTACCTGCCAGAATGGCTAAAAAAAAATAGTGACAACACTAAATGCTGATGAAGATGCGGAGAAACTAGACCACTCATTCACTGCTAACAGGAATTTAAAACGGAATGGCAGCTATAAAAAAGTCTGGCTGTTTCTTTAAAACAACAACAACAACAAAAGACTAAACATGCAGCTATCATTACACTACTGGGCATTTTTTCCATAGAAATGAAGACTTAAGTTCACTCAAAAAGACCCACACACAAATGTCCACAGCAGCTCTATTTGTAACAGCCAAAAACAGGAAACTGGATGTCCTTCAACAGGTTAAAGAAACGGTGGCACATCCATATGACAGAATACTATTCGGCAATACGAAAGAACGAACTATTGAAACATTAACATGGATGAAGCTCCAGGGAATTATGCTGAGGGAGGAAAAAAGTCAATCTCAGAAAGTTACGCATAATATGTTCTATTACATAACATTCTTAAAATGACAAAATTACAGAAATAGAAACCATATTAATGATTGCCAGGGGACAGAGACAGGGAAAGGGGAAGGTGCAGGGAGATGGCTGTGAGTAAAAAGGGGTAGCACGTGGGATCCTGGTGATGGAACTGTTCTGTTTCTTGATGCTGGTGGGGGTCACTGAATCCATGTGCACTACATACTGCACTAAATACACATGTAATGTACCACACGTACACACCCAGATGTAAAACTGGTGAAATCTGGACAAGGTCAGTGAATTGTATCAATGTCAATTTCCTAATTATGATATTATATTATCGTTAGGCAAGATGTTACCAGTGGGGCAAAATGGGAATGGGGTATACAGAGCTCTCTGTATTATTTCTCTTACAACTACATGTACATCTACAATTATCATAAAACAAAACAAAAACACCGTAAAACAAAAAGACAATGCAATTATTCAGAGGCTTATTCGCCTTGTGGCTTAATTTAACAAGAAATCATGTCACTCTGTTAGCACCTGGAGTCTTTGGCTTACTAGAGCAGTTAACTTGGCATCTCATGTTCACCACTCACACACACATTTAACTTAGTTACAGTAAATATAAATAACCAACAGAATTCTGAACTATACTTACTTTTGTACACTGTGTAGCAGGCAAGAGGTCAACAAACACCTTGAGGTCTGTAAAACAACAAGGTTTATCCCCAAACTTTTTAAAATACTGGAACATTAATTCTTCTGGATCACCTGAGAGAAAAAAGAAATCACTAAATTTGCAGAAGCAAATTCTAATTTAAGAAGGCCTGATTTGGGGCACCTGGGTGGCTCAGTGGGTTAAAGCCTCTGCCTTCGGCTCAGGTCATGATCCCAGGGTCCTGGGATCGAGGCCCGCATCAGGCTCCCTGCTTGGTGGGGAGCCTGCTTATTCCTCTCTCTCTGCCTGCCTCTCTGCCTACTATGTGATCTCTCTCTGTCAAATAAATAATAAAAAAAAAAAATTAAAAAAAAAAGAAGGTCTGATTTGAAAAACATTTATTTCAATTAAATTAAAATTTTGCTTGATGGGGCTCCTGGGTGGCTCAGTCACTTAACCGTCTGCCTTCAGTCCAGATCATGATCTCAGGGTCTTGGGATTGAGCCCTGCATCAGGCTCCCTGATCAGTGGAGAGTCTGCTTCTCCCTCTGCCCCTTCCCCAGCTCATGCTCTCTCTCAAATAAAATCTTTAAAAAAATAAAAAATAAAATTTTGCTTGAATACTTGAATGAGAATAACAATGCAGGCTACGGGATGGCTTGCCCATTTAAACAAATCTTTATAAAGGAGCTGAATCTTACAATCTCAGTTTACTTGTTACTAAGGAAATGTGACCGTTTTCATTAATTAAAGTTTCAATAGCTAAAAAGTTTTCATTAAAGTTTAAATAGACTGAAGTTTATATACAAACATTAAACAAACATGCTTCTTTCCACAGTTCTTGAAGTATTAAATGCTAATTAAATTAAAGGGAATGTTTAACAGGCACAACAGAAGAGAAAATAAATGGGAAGAGTCACAAGCCAGTAACTCCCAACAAGATCATTCACTATGGAAAATTTAAACCTGGATCTACAGAAGCTACCAGTGCCTTTTGTTTTTCCTCAAATTAAAAATAACAACAAAAAAAAAAATTTAAAAAAAACCTAAAAAATAGAAAATGCTCTCAAATTAAACCAGAGTTTCTGTGAGATTTTAGGTCTCGGTTTCCCTTCACATTTCTGGGAACAAAAGTCCATGGCTTTAATCAGATTCTCATAGGACTCTGATCCAAGACACTAAGAATCACTTACTGGTCTGGGTAAAAAAAAGTTTTGTGGGGACGCCTAGGTGGCTCAGTTAAGTGTCTGCCTTCAGCTCAGGTCATGATCCCAGGGTCCTGGAATTAAGCCCCATGTTGGGCTCCTTGCTCAGCGGGGAGTCTGCTTCTCCCTCTCCCCTCACCCCACTAGTGCTCTCTCTCAAAAAAAAAAAAAAAATCTTAAAAAAAAAAATTTGTGGAGGGGGTGCCTGACTGGTTCAGTCGGTAGAGCGTGTGAATCTTGATCTTGGGGTTTTGAGTTCGAGCCCCATGTTGCAGGCAGAGTTTACTTCAAAAAAAAAAAAATACTGTGGTGACTAGACAAACACAAATTTCTATTATGCAGGCTGGAAAGAAGGAAGAGAAAGACAGGAGATGGGCATAGCAAGTGTCAACACAGATCCAAATACTTTTATATCCAGCTTTGAAAAGAAACAATTCTTTGGACTCTATCTTAACATTTGCTGAGGATCAAACAAAAATTTTCATTTGCAATTCTGGAAATAAGAGAGACTAAGGTTCCTGAAGTAGACTTAAAGAAGTCAACATGGAATTCAAAATTGGTTGTGAAAACTCTACAAAGGGAATGACAGAAGCCCACAGTTAATTTTAGAATAAGCTGCAAAGAGCATTAGTTAGATGATTAAAACGAACAGAGATGATCTAAGATAGATTTTAGATACCGGAAGTGCTCATCATCTCAGGACAACTGGTGCTTAAAAACAGACCCTCTTGATCAACTTTTAATGAGAACTAAATTTTCATAATGATCAGTAGGGGTGGGAAAGTTTCTTTGGAGCTTTATCTTAAAAAAATGAAACTAAAAAATTAAGAAAATTATCTAAAAACTTAAAATTTAGGTTATAACTAAACCATAAGCTAATTCTTAGTATGAGGGCGCCTGGGTGGCTCAGTGGGTTAAAGCCTCTGCTTTCTGCTCAGGTCATGATCTCAGGGTCCTGGGATCGAGGCCCACATCAGGCTCCCTGCTCGGCGGGGAGCCTGCTTCCCCCCCTTTCTCTCTGCCTGCTCTCTCTGCCTCCTTGTGATCTCTCTCCCTCTGTGAAATAAATAAATAAAATCTTTAAAAAATAATAATAATTCTTAGTATGAGCAAAGAATTACTGCTTTCTGAGGGGAAGGGTGCCATTTTTCCAGCAAAACTGTGAACTAGCACATTATGACATCCTTCATTTCTTATGAAGTAAGCTCAAAAAGAACCATTTTCAAAAAAACATCTAAGGGCTTCATCAACTTTCCTGAAGGCCTCTCTTCATGCTTTACTACTCAAATCATGTTTTTCTCCTATCTTGTCATCGTCCTTATAAATTTTCTCTTAACTGTTAATTGTTCTAACTCTGCCAGATGTTCCTTCACCAACGGTTTTGTGAGTGCCTGAAGCAGATCTTCAAGAAACCTTTCATCCACTTCATGAAATCTTGAAACTTTAACAAAACTGGCTATTATACTTTGAAACTGATTTTGACGTTAATGTTGGGTCAAAAAAGAATGCCTGATAAAGACTCTGGCGGAATAAGAAGAGATGCTAATGTCGAGTTGAAGACTGAGAGCTAACAGAGTCAGTAATCCATTCATGAGTAAGGATTTTCAGGTTATAAACATACTTGCTTCCCAAACATGACTTCATCATCATAGACCTCAGAGAATTAATACTGCACTTGGGTATGGAGGGCATCCCTATATCTTCTCCAAGGTTCCCAAATAATATTAAGAGTTCTTACCCAGTTTGTACTCATCATTAAAACCCTGACGTCTTAAACGTCTAATCAGTTCCAGTTTAGCAAGATGTGGTCCTCGGAGATGGCGGGAACTTTTAGATTCTTCTGTTATCCGATCTTCTATAAACTTCACAGCTTCTTCTGCAGAGTAATGCACTTCTCCTTCTAAAGAGCTAGGTATAAACACATGAAAAAAGGTATTTTGTACCTCTATTGTCCATCCTAAAACTTAAAAGTGAAGCCAAACTGATTTCAAGAAACAAATTAAAAAATAAAAAGCACTCTGATAATTATAAAATAATAAGGGAGTAAAAGAGACTATGAGCACATTCTGACAAATAACATAGCAAAGGATTACTCCCAATTCTGGCATCTGATTTCTGAACTGTGACTACCTCTACCTCTTTCTTTAAAAAAAAGAATGGATAACTTTATATAAAATATTGCCTAATAAAAAAATCTAAGTAAGTTTTACTTTATTGCTTGAAGAATGAAGGCTGAGAAAAATTACATGACTCAGTTAATATTACAAAATAAGCATCAGGTCATCACCATTTTAAATCCTGCTTACTTTTTAAAAAGATCCCATTTACGTTTGTGTTTTTGTCTAGAATAGCAAAGAAAAAAATAAAAGGAAACCAGCAATAATTCAAGTGTCCATCAGTCCATCAATGGGTAACAGGTTAAATAATTACAGTACATCTCTAAAGTGGAGTTCTCTTAAGTCTCTAAAAAGAATGAAACAAATCTCTATGTACCATATATGGAAGATGCCCAGGATATATTGTAAGGGAGAAAATATCACGTTGCAAACCATTATGTCTAATATGATTGCATTTTTATGTTAAATAATAAGAATAATTACGTTAGTATATCGACAAAATAAATCTGGAAGAAAAGACTCTAAACTGCCATCAAGAGTTATGTCTGGGGCGCCTGGGTGGCTCAGTTGGTTAAAGCCTCTGCTTTCGGCTCAGGTCATGATCTCAGCGTCCTGGGATCGAGGCCCGCATCGGGTTCTCTGCTCAGCAGGGAGCCTGCTTCCTCCTCTCCCTGTCTCTCTGCCTGCCTCTCTGCCTACTTGTAATCTCTCTCTTTGTGTCAAATAAATTAAAAAAATCTTAAAAAAAAAAAAAAAAAGAGTTATGTCTGGGGGCACCTGGTTGGCTCAGTTCGCAGGGCATGCAACTCGATCTTGGGTTCAGGAGTCTTAAGTCCAAGCCCCACACTGGGCATAAAGCTTACTTAAAAAAAAAAAAAATAATCTCTGAGTCAATTATATCTCAATAAAAGTGGAAGAAAAAAAAAATGTTATTTCTGGGGTGCTAAGATAACTAGGAACACTTTCTACACCATATATTTCTGCACTAGTTTAAGATTTTTTTACAATGAACACATTTATTTTGTAATTGTAAAAAGATGAAATATCTTACTTTGAAAGGAATACACTCCTGAGACCAAAAAAAGAATTCTATTAGGCTTCCAATGAAACCATTTTACTACACCATGCTAAAAAAAGTGCATTGTAATTCAGGAAAGGAGTCAACTTACTGTTCACCTTCAGCAGGAGGAGTCCAGGCCTCTTCAATCAGTCGAAAGACAGAATCGAAATAAGTCAGATAGAACTGCCAGTCATCTGAGCTAAAATCAGATTGAATGGTGCACACAGGATTAAACCCAAGTTGTGACAAGTCTGCCCTAGGAACCACGATACTCAACTTATTTTCTAGGTTACATTTTACTCTTTAGTAGGAGAAGCCCAGCCCTCCCTCTGAGTTTCCTGTGCCACCCTAAAAGGGAACTCCAGAGGCATGTTCCAAGTAAAAAACTTTAAAGGGAAAAAAAAAAAAAGGAAAAAACTTTTAGGAAACAGCTATTTCCTTCAAATAACCACGTCCAGAAAACTAATATTCTTAACAGAAAACTCCCACATTAGCACTTCCCCAAAACAGGGCCAGGGTGGGGGGGGCACAATGTGTTTCTTTTAGACCAATACTGAATTTAACAAACTAATGACTTTTAACATTCATTCTAAAGACATAATACTTCGCACCCTGGTGGCGTAAATTCCATTACACCTCTCTACTGAAAAATAAAGGTTCATCAAAAACTTTTAAAAATACCCAGGCCACGCTACTAAAAGATTTATGCCTAGGCAATATAAAAGACAACAGATTAAAAAAAAAATTTCAGTAGTGACACCTGAGAGCCCTACTCCAGTCTCATGGCTCGAAGACAAGCATCTACTCACTTTTTCAATAAGAGGCGCCTGGAAAGGGCATTGCACTCTGGCCACCTGCTCAGCTTCTTATACATAGCCATGCATTTATTTTCCCGACTCTGAATCTCACTTGTCAACTTCTCTACAATTAAAAGTTATAAAAATTGGTAAGCTTGTTTCATTTTTGCTCAGAAAGCAGAATAAAGTCCAAACACAAGGAGGAAAATGTCACATTTTCTTATTCCCTCTCTTAGAAAATGGACCACTAATAGATACAAACTATTATCTTACTAAAGATTATTTTCCTGAAAAGAAAAAAGTAAATTTCTGATACTAAACTTTTATAACCATTTTTTCTATAAACTACAAGGATCTAGAATGTATTGAGGATCTAATACATGGGATACACTTACAAAACCCCCAAAGCATCTAGGAACTAGTATATTTGGTCCACACACAGACTTCCCATCTATACAAACAGTTCCAAAACACTGAATGAGCTTGGACTAGAATGGGATGAGCAAGGTGAGATGTTAGAAGGAATATAAAAATGAACAGAGATGAATCAAACACCTTCCCAACAGCTGGGAACAGAAAAACTATGACTACTGTTTCTGACCAAATGAAATTTACCCTGACCTTTCAGAACAGCTTAGCAGTTATGGATACCAACAACTACATTATAAATTTCCTACAGATAATCTTCATTTTAACTATCCTAAACTATAATCCAGCTGGGTAAAAATAAAGACTGACTTTACCCATCTTCATGGAGGCTGAAATTAATGAATAAGCAACATTAAAATAATAATAATCTCTCTCAAATAAATACATAAAATCTTAAAAAAAAAAAAAGGGGGTGGGTGGGTGGTGACTGAGTGGCTCAGTTGGTTAAGCGTCCTACTTTGGCTCAGGTCATGACCTCAAGGTCCTGGGATCAGTCCACGTGTCAGGCTTCCTGCTCAGTAGGGTGTCTGCTTCTCCCTCTCCCTCTGACCCTTCCCACCCCAACTCAAGCTCAGTTTCTCTCTCTCTTTTTCTCAAATTAATAAATCTTAAAAAATAAGAAATAACAAAAACTCCTGTTTTATATAATTAGCTAACTAACAGCATTAGTTTTTTGGCCACACACAGTCAAGTAAAGATTATACACACCTGTATAAAATAAGGTTTTTATTTTTTAATTTTATTTTATTTGTCAGAGAGAGAGAGCACAAGCAGAGGGAGTGGCAGGCAGAGGGAAAAACAGGGTCCCTACTGAGCAAGGAGCCCGATGAGGGACTTGATCCCAGGACCCTGGGATCATGACCTGAACCAAAGACAGATGCTTCACCGACTGAGCCACCCAGGCATCCCTGAAATAAAATTTTTTAATGACTCCTAATGGGAGATCTGAGGCTATTCATCTACAGTTAGAGCCCCCCAATGACTGTAAAGGCACAATTAAAAACCAGGTTTGTCAAAAAAACACTGGATTTCTAGGACTTTCTCCTAAAGAAATCATCAAAAATGGGTAAACGTGGGGCACCTAGATGACTCAGTCGTTACGCATCTGCCTTCGGCTCAGGTCATGATCTCAGGGTCCTGGGATTCAGTCCCACATTGGGCTCCCTGCTCGCATTGGACTCCCTGCTCATTGGGAAGCCTGCTTCTCCCCATCCACTCCCCCTGCTTGTGTTCCTGCTCCATCTCTTTGTCAAATAAATAAAATCTTTTTTTTTCAAAGATTTTTTTTTATTTATTTGACAGAGAGAGATTACAAGTAGGCAGAGAGGCAAGCAGAGAGGAGAAAGCAGGCTCCCTGCTCAGCAGGGAGCCCGATGCAGGGCTCGATCCCAGGACCCTGAGATCATGACCTGACCTGAAGGCAGAGGATTTAACCCACTGAGCCACCCAAGCACCCTCAAATAAATAAAATCTTAAAAAAAAGGGTAAATGTTAGGAACCTAAATCTTTGTCACAAACATCTTCAAAGGGGAATGGTTAGATCTATGAAGTTCCTACAAATGAGTTTTCTAACAAAAAGGGAAGAAGTATTTTCACTACAATGGAAAAGAGCTAACTTCTTTGACATATAAAGTGCTCTTACAAATCACTAAGAACATTAACCACATTTTCAGAAAGAGGCAAAGGATGGGACGCCTGAGTGGCGCAGTGGGTTAAGTGGCTGCCTTTGGTTTAGATCATACTAATCCCAGGGTCTTGGGATCAAGCCCCGAATTGGAATCCCTGCTTAATGGGGAGCCTGCTTCTCCCTCTCCCTCTGCCTGCCGCTCTGCCTGCTTGTGCTGTCTGTCAAATAAATAAATAAAATCTAAAAAAAAAAAAAAAGATAAGGAAAAGCAGCTCAAAGAAAATATAATGGCTTTTAAACAAATAAAAAAATTATCCTCCCTCAGAATTAAATAAAAGTTGTAAGATATTTATCAGATTGAAAAACATTAAAAAGTTTGAAATAGGGGCACCTGGCTGCCTCACTCAGTAGCACATGTGACTCTTGATCTCAGGGTTGTATGTTTGAGCCCCATGTTGGGTGTAGAGCTTATTTAAAAATAAATAAATAAATAAAGCTTGGTGTGTCTGGGTGGCTCAGTTAGTTAAGCGTCCAACTCTTGGTTTCAGCTCAGGTCTTGATCTCAGGGTTGTGTGATTGATCTCTGCACTCGGCTCCACCCTCAGAATGGAGTCTGCTTGTCTTTCCCCCTCTGCTCCTCCCCCAGTTCACACTATCTTGCTCTCTCCCAAATAAATAAATAAATAAATAAATAAATAAATAAAATCTTCTCCCTCTCCCTCTGCCTGACACTCCCCTTGCTTGTGCGCACGCTCTCTCTCTCTCTCTCTCTGTCGAAAAAATAAAATCTTAAAAATAGATAAAAAGCTTCAAGAAAAAAAAATTTTAATAGAAACATTGTGTCAACTGAATAAGATTACTCTATAAGCTAGGTAGAGTATTTTCTCAATTCATGGTTTGAAAAAACTTGGGGGTGAGGGGGGATATGTCTAGGTGGCTCAGTTGGTTAAGCATCTGCCTTTGGCTCAGGTCATGATCCCAGGGTCCTGGGATAGAGTCCCACATCCGGATCCTTGCTGAGGGGAGCCTGCTTCTCCCTCTGCCTACCACTCCTCCTGCTTGTTTGCTCACTCTGACAAATAAAATCTTAAAAGAAAAGAAAAGAAAAAAACGGGGGGAAGAAGGAGGGGAAAATACATCTTTAGAAGGATACATAGAACAAGTAACTGGCAAAGAATCTAGAGGACAAAGGATTGGAGATCTGGGGTATAATCTTTCACACATCTTGAATTTTCTGAATCCATGAATTATTTTCAATTTTAAAATATTTTTTAGGGATGCCTGGGTGGCTCTGTCGTTAAGTATCTGCCTTTGGCTCAGGTCATGATCCAGGGCCCTGGGATCAAGTTCCACATCTGGCTCCTTGCTCAATAGGGAGTCTGCTTTCCCTCTGCCTGCTGTTCCCTTGCCTGTGTTCTCTCCCTGTCTTTCTGACAAATAAATAAAATCTTTAAAAAGATTTTAAAGATTTTAAAGATTTAAAGGTAAAATAAAGGGCGCATGGGTGGCTCAGCTGGTTAAGCAATTGCCTTCAGCTTTAGGTCATGATCCTGGAGTTCCGGGATCGAGTCCCGAACTGGGCTCCCTGCTCAGCAAGGAGTCTGCTTCTGCTTCTCCCTCTGACCTTCCCCCTCTTGTGCGCTCTCTCTCTCATTCTCTCCCTCTCAAATAAATAAAACCTTAAAAAAAAAGAACCAGTCCTCTCAATAAGGAGTAATATTTTAAAAAATAAATAAAAAATAAAATAAAAAATATATTTTTAAAAAGTAAATGTATAACATACAGGAAAGTCTGGAAGAACATAAAATGATCACAAGTGATTATGTCTTTATATCTTTATGTTCCTATATAAGGGAAAAATTTTTCCACAATAAATATTTTTCATGTGTGGGGCAGCCTGGGTGCCTCAGTCGGTTCAGTGTTTGTTTGCCTTCCACTCAGGTCATGATCTCAGAGTCCTGGGATCAAGCCCCCAGTCAGGCTCCCTACTCAGCAGGGAGACTACTTCTTCCTCTGTCCACCCAGCTTGTGCTTTCTCTCTCTCTCGTTCTCTCTCAAATAAATAAAATCTACAAAAATATTTTTTTCACGTTTAAATAAAAGGAAAAAAAAACTTTAAGAAATCTTTAAAAATTACCTCCTAATTTTCCTCTGATAACATCCAAGGCTTCTTGGTACTTTCCCAAACGTTCCAAAATCATATAATAAAGTTCAACCTTACAGAAAAAACAAATAAGAAATGCAACAATCAAAACTTTTCAATAAGAACAGTCGTTTGCATGTTTTCAATAAGCTATCTAGGGGCGTCTAGGTGGCTCAGTCAGTTAAGTGTCTGACTCCTGATATCAGCTCAGGTCTTGATATCAAGGTCATGAATTCAAGTCTTGCCTTGGGCTCCATGCTGGGTGTAGAGCCTACTTAAAAATGTTTAATTTTAATTTAATTTAATTTAAAAAGTATCTAACAGAAAAGAACACTACCTTCAAATGAGATGAAATCGGCAGTAAGAATGTTCATTATACTTAAGCCTAAAGCTTCATATTTATACAAAAGGTAGAGTGAGGACCCAGCTCTCTAACTGGAGTAAGACAGCAGTTTGTAGTACTATAATTAACATAATAATGTAGTAATAACAAACTCAGGCAAATACAAAACTAGGGCTTTTGTAGGAATCCCATTACTCACTTCAGCCTCGGCTTCTATCTTGTCCTCTTTCACCATTTTTTCTACCATTCTTTCAGCAAGGGGCAGAAACATCGTTTTTGAGAGGTTTTCATCCTGGGCCGATATAGACTATAGGAGAAAAAAATAAATGTTTCACTCTAATTTCTCCTCCACTTGCACTATTTACATTATTACCAGGCAGACCATTACTGTGACCCCAGCACATAATTATCATTCCACTACGTCAAATATTACACCTAATTTGAACTTGTCATGAAGATACATTACAGAGTGGTTTGCTTTAGAAAAGATTTATTAAAGATTCATTACTCTATACATTTTTGACAAACTGGATTTCCACAATATGGCCTAACTTTTAAATAGGTTATTCATACATTTTTCTAGAACTACGTTAAGAGGGAGTATGCCTATACTGTTCATTACATGTAAAGGGTATCATCGGGTGTTTGAAGAGAAAAGCCTTTCAGATGTCCTTCTGAGACATTCACATATTAAAGGGAAAATGCCAATACTTTCCATTTATATAGCCTAGTATTAACTAGTTTCGATAATTAAGATTATCTTAGATTGATAAATTAAAATCAATGCATATTAATAATTTTAACATTGCCTGAGATTCTGCTCAGAGCTCAGTAGCTCAAGGTAGCTATCATGCTTATTTCAAAGATAAACTAAGAGATTCCCCAATAGTTCTCTAAGACAGGTGCTGAATCCAGTATATGAATGCAGACCCTGCCTGCACCCAGAGCCTCTCTGACTTAACTGCTACATTTTAACTCTTTCCTTTCCATTTTCTCTTACACACTATCTCCTTCTGGTCCTGATAGTAGCTCTGGGAGATAAGGATCTCTACTCTGCAAAAGAGCAAACTGAAGTTCAAAAACCAGAATTGATAAAACAAGGCCATCCAGTTCAATAACGTGTTCACTAACAAACAATACTGTCTTAAAGAAAAACCTCAAGTCAAAACATCAAATATTTTGAGGCTCATACTGGATCAAATAACTCAGTAATGGATCTAAGATTCAGGGGAAATACAGTCTGTGCTATACACAAATAAACCGATATACCAACTCATAGGGAATAAATACCACAACTCCCCAACTCAAAAAGTCAACTGACAATATGTAAAGTCCCTGTTTGACACATGCTGTAACACATTACCCAAGGTGTTCAGAAGACAAGTTAAGGGCAGTAACTGTATACAAAAATAAAAACAAATCTCAATCCCATCTGAATGCCATACTCACTTGCATAATTAAGCTCATCACAGACCAAAAGTAGTAAGGGTTTTTGGGGACAATCTTATATAGAGCCATGCCAGCCTGAAAGACAGAGAGCCATAAATACTTAATTTAGAAAACATCATACAGAGGGCAATTAGTGATCTAGATATGTGGCAAGAAGTTTCCTAAGAGAATAGCAACATGTCTACACATCCCAGTTACTGTAAGTGCCTAGTGACTTGATATTCTCTAGTGGATAGCAATACAGGCAATCGCAAAGGTGAATTTTTATACCATCAGGAATATTTCACCTTTTGAACCAGATTTCTTCAAATTAAAGGCCAGTATTTTGGGAAAATACAGCAATCCAATATGGTTCTGATAGACTACTAACAAACACAAAATTTGGCTTATTAATGTACACCAACAAACTTATCTAAAAATACTGTTCTAACCAGTGATAGTAAAACAAATAAAAAATCCAGACAGTATATTTAAACTTAAAATCAGAAAACTTTATTCTGACATTATTAAAAAAATAGTAGTTCTTAGGTTAGGAAAATAACCAGGTTCTTTCAAGATACCATTAACTAGAACTGAACCCTTTGTGAAATGTGTAATATGAAATACTTAAAAGCAGGGACATGGCAAGAAGGAACAAAGTAGATCTATCCATGCAACTGAGAATCTGCCCATAATTAGCCAACTAGTAAATCAATGCTAAGAACTCAGTCGGTTAATTGTCACAGTTACTATTTTGTGTTTTTTAAAAATCTTTTGCTTATCTTCAATCCACTTGAAAAATTACACAGAGTCCCTATTAGGTGGAAGGAAATGTCTCTTTCTGCCCATGATACAAAGACTGAGTCCTGGTCCCAAACACACTTAAAAGTTAGGGAAAGAGATAAGACAAATATTCAAATGACTAAAATAATACTTGGCAAAAAAAATTAACATCCTATACAAAAATACAATGCTTTTTTGTCTCCAAAAAAGGCATGGTTAAGGGCGCCTGGGTGGCTCAGTGGGTTAAAGCCTCTGCTTTCAGCTCAGGTCATGATCTCAGTGTCCTGGGATCGAGGCCCGCATCAGGCTCTCTGCTTAGCAGGAAGCCTGCTTCCTCCTCTCCCTGTCTCTCTGCCTGCCTCTGCCTACTTGTAATCTCTCTCTCTGTGTCAAATAAATAAATAAAATCTTAAAAAAAAAAAAAGGCATGGTTAAGTTTGTTCATTCCTTTCTTTTTCTTTCTTTAAGGGAAAGCAGAGAAGGGAATTTAATCATAAAGCCTTCTTCAAAGTAGCAGTCTTTCACATGAACCTTGAAGGTCAAACAGAATGTCTACAGGCAAAGATGGGGTTAAGGATACATATACACAACTACAAACATTTGGGAGGGCGCCTGGGTGGCTCAGTGGGTTAAAGCCTCTGCCTTCGGCTCAGGTCATGATCTCAGGGTCCTGGGATCAAGGCCCACATCAGGCTCTCTGCTCAGCAGGGAGCCTGCTTCCTCCTCTCTCTCTGCCTGCCTCTCAGCCTACTTGTGATCTCTCTCCCTCTGTGAAATAAATA
>LNAC01000338.1:204599-246869 GCA_002007465.1 Ailurus styani
TTTAAAAAAAAAAAAAAGAAGAAGTAAAATGAATCTGAACAAAAATATTTTTTTAAAGATTTTATTTATTTAGACAGAGAGAGATCACAATAGGCAGAGAGGCAGGCAGAGAAAGAGGAGGAAGCAGGCTCCCCACTGAGCAGGGAGCCCAATGAGGGCCTCGATCCCAGGACCCTGAGATCATGACCTGAGCTGAAGGCAGAGGCTTTAACCCACTGAGCCACCCAGGCATCCTGAACAAAAATATTAAAGAAAGAAGAGACATATATTGACAAGAACAAATAGGACGTTTGGCTATGAATAAGGATTAAGATGACTGGTAGGGGAAAAGGGCTGAAAGGTAACTGAGATACCCTGGTTGTGAAGCACTCAAAAAGGGAGTCTGTTATACAGAGTAAGGGAGGGATATGTATACATTTATACTCTTCCAGGGAGAGTATTTTAGCTGTACCATGAAGGAAAAAAATAGAAGAGATGAGGNGAGTCTGTTATACAGAGTAAGGGAGGGATATGTATACATCTATACTCTTCCAGGGAGAGTATTTTAGCTGTACCATGAAGGAAAAAAATAGAAGAGATGAGGCAATGAGGAACTAAACCAGAATGAGATAGATGAAATAGAAAAGAGACCTCAAAGGGGTGCCTGGGTGGCTCAGTCCGTTAAGCCGCTGCCTTAGGCTCATGTCATGATCCCAGGGTTCTGGGATCGAGTCCCGCATCGGGCGCCCGGCTCAGCGGGGAGCCTGATTCTCCCTCTCCCTGCCGTTCTGGCTACTTGTACTATCTCTCTGTCAAATAAATAAATAAAGTCTTAAAAAAAAAAAAAGAGACCTCACAGACACTGTAGAGAAAGAGTCAAGATGATTTAGAGACAAAATGGACATATAGGATAAGAAGAGTCTAAAGGGCACCTGGGGGGCTCAGTCGGTTAAGTATCTGCCTTTGGCTCAGGTCATGATCTCAAGATCCTGGGATCGAACCCTGACTAAGGCTCCCTGCTCAGCAGGGAGTCTGCTTCTCCCTCTGCCTCTGTCCCTCCCCCTGCTCACACTCTCTTCTGCTCTCCCTCTCTCTCTCAAATAAAATCTTAAAAAAAAAAAAAAGGAGAGTCTAAGATGGCTTAAGGTCCCTGCTTCTAACACCAAACTCTGGAGGAATAGAATGAAAAGTGTTAGAAAACCAATTTTACTTGATCATTTGGGGAAAGAAAACATTTTTATAATGACATACAGAAATTTAAAAAGAGAATATAAAAATATGAATTTTTCATACCAAAAAAGACAAAAATTTCATGCCTGCACCCTATACTATGTTGCAAACACTGATTCCGCTGATACAGAAAACTTTTGAAGACAGACAAGTTTAAAAAACATGGCTATGAACTCGTGAGTCAGGAATGTCAAAAAAAAAAAACAAACAACAAATGAACGAATGAAAGGAATGTCGTTTACAGAAAAAGAAAAGTCCAGTCACCTTTGAACCCCTAACAAATCTTCATTCAAGATGGTTTTAAATATTACCTGCCAGGGATGTCATTTGGGACAGCAGAAATCCTTAAGTTTTCTGATTCCCTGGCTTCCCTCTCTTTTACCTCCACGAATTAATGCAAATCATTCATTTATTTATCAAAAACTTATAGTGCAGATGCTATTCTAGGCACTGAGGATTCTGCAGTGAACAAAACAAAAATGCTCACCCTCATGAAACATGACATTTAATTTGTAAACTACCTATTACCCCAAACTGATACACCACTTTCAAAATAAACATACAAATAAACTAAGAAACTGTAACTATCTTAAGCAGCAAAAAAGGTAAAACAAAAATTAGACATTTCATTCTCATACATTTCACACCAGAATGCTCCATTCTTCCAATATATCACAATGAAATAATGTAAAAACAAGCTATCACAGGGTGCCTGCGTGGCTCAGTTGGTTAAGTGTCTGCCTTCAGCTCGGGTCATGATTCCAGAGTGCTGGGATCAAGTCCCATGTCAACAAGACCTATGCCTTCATTGGGTTCCCTGCTCAGAGGAGTCTGCTTTTCCCTCTCCCTCTGCTCCTCCCCCTGCTCCATTTCTCTCTCTTGCTCACTCGCTCTCTCAAATAAGTACGTCTTTAAAACAAACAAACAACAAAAAAATAAGCTATAGCTACTAAATATTAAGGATCAAGGACTATTAAGCCACATCAAAGGAGTGGCTCCAAAGAACAAGATGCAAAAGTATATGTATATCTCTGCCAACATGTAAAGTTCAACTGTAAAAAAAAAAAAAAAATCTGTTCAAGTAACAGATTATTTTCTCCTTTGTTGAAAATTTACCCTAATATTGTCATTGCACAAACTTATCCTTTTTGTTATTTTAGTGCATATATATATATATATAATAGACATAGCTCAAAAATATGTTTTGTGGGATCATAAAATTAACACCTGCTTTTTATTTATTTATTTATTTATTAAAGATTTTATTTATTTGACACAGAGAGAGATTACAAGTAGGCAGAGAGGCAGGCAGAGAGACAGGGAGAGGAGGAAGCAAGCTCCCTGCTGAACAGAGAGCCCGATGTGGGCCTCGATCCCAGGACCCTGGGATCATGACCTGAGCCGAAAGCAGAGGCTTTAACCCACTGAGGCACCCAGGCACCCAACACCTGCTTTTTAAAAAAAAGAATTTAAGAGAAAGAAAAGTATCCATAGGCCTATATCCTGGTACCATTTTGGTACATTCCCTTAGAGATATAAGACAAAGACATAGTACTATTTGAGGCGAGGTGGGGTGTTGGATTTTATTCTACCATATGGATGAAGCATAATTCCTTTAACTGTACCTGTATTAATGGACATATAATATATTTTACCTAAAACATATTCCTAGAAGTACAATGATATTAAAGATTTACATGTATACATGTTACTGTTGCCAATTTAAAAATATATAGTCATTTTACATTAAAAGAAAAATTATCATCTCTGAATACTTTTCCTGAGAATATACTCCATCAGTAAATAAAACTTCTTCAAAGAACTATATTTGGGAAAAAAAATTCTTCCAATTTAAAAACTTGCATAAGCAAATACAAAGATTAATTTTGAGAAAGGATTTATATTAATATAGTACCTTCCACACTCCCTAATTTATCTATTATATAGTCCGATATTTCAAGTAAAGAACAAGACAAAAAACCCAAGTAAGAAAGCTTTGCTTTCAGAAGACATTATACCCACAAACAAAGCCATTCCTAAAAAAATACTAGTTTGACATCATAACCCTTCATGGGCTTAGCAGTTTAATTTCTCTGGGATGTTAACTTTACCCACCCACCAGTCCAAAAGAGACTTCTTCACATACATCTAAATATATGGAACAACTAAAATGTGCTAACTGGCAAATAAGCTGCCTCTGGCGAAAAAGACAAGTATCCAAACAGTGGGGAGTTTTCCCGGGTGGATTTAAAAATCTCAACAGGCTACAAAGAGTTAAATTTACAAATTAGATGCCAACTTTAAAGTTAATCTTTCTATAGTCTGTTCATTTTTGTTCCGGGATTTCTGCCATTTTCTGAAAATATAACAGCAATCTCATGCAGTGGGGCAATTTGAAGCCAACTTACCAGAACCAAACATCAAAGAACAACCAGGACATCAAAGAACAACCAGATTTCCCCCAAATAAAACACTTAAAGAACTTGAATAGTTCATCTTTAAAACACAAAGAAAGTATCTGCCTGATTTCCACACACAAATACACAGATTCAGCTCTACACACATGCAAACAACCGCATGCATGCACACACATTCTGACAATTAAGCCGCATTTAAGGAGACTTGTGTCTCATAGCAAATCCCACAGCCCAGGAGGTTTGGATTCAAGTTACCTGTTGCATTTTCTTATATTCGCCCACTCTGGCATAAGCCATGAAGAGGTGAGAGTGATACTCCTCACTATTGGGAACTTTCTTCACAGCTGCCTCATAAAGTTTTGTAACTAACTCCGCTAGGATAAAGAGAAATAGGATATTCTTTAATTATTGAAGTATACCTTAAATCTTTTTTTTTTCTTAAATTTTAACAACATTTAATTTTTTTTACCCCTTTGGAGGAAACAGATGTCTCCTATCACTAAGGAAAGAGAAAGTGTTTGTTTTGCCTCATCTGTTCATTACTCTTCTCTTGGCTGGGTGTTATTTGATGAAGCATGGAATAGCTCAGGCCTCCCCAACACATTTATAATACATAAATAAGACTCCCCAGGATCTAGCCTCTCTATGTCCTTCGTACTTATTTCCCGTAGCACACTGCACTATCTGTAGCTCCACTAGACTCCCTGTCTATATCATACCTCCCCCATGACTTTACTGTTTCTGCTGCCTGGATTCTCCTTTCCTCTCTTTTTCTACTCAATGAACATCATCCAAGACCAAGACCCAGCCTCAAATGTAATCCTCTCTGCAAGGAACTGTCCAAATTCAAATGTAATCCTTTTCTGAACTCTTATCTCTGCACCTTCACCCAACCTGATCACTGCTTCCTTCTGCCATCTTTAAATTTTTTAAATAAATCTTTTAAATAAATCTCTTGAAACATTTATTAACACATAATGTAGAATTCCCCCCCCCTTTTTTAAATTGAGCTCTTTAATTGTACATCCAACGTGGGGCTTGAACCCACGACCTTGAGGATCAAGAGCTGTACGCTCTACTGACTGAGCCAGCCAAGTATCCATGAATTTCCCCTTATAGACTGTGAGTAACACAAGGGCAGAGAGACCACCTTTCATCTTTGACTTGGATACAATACTTGGCACAGAGAAACATTCAGTATTTGTGAGATAGATAAGTAATTTTTAAAAAAACACTAGGGGAGAAACCATACCCCTAAATCAACATAATCCCTAAATAATCAGATATAATACCCCAACTCTTAAGTTCTATCTTTTAAAAAATGAAAAGTAAGGGGCACCTGGGTGGCTCAGTCAGTTAAGCATCTGCCTTCAGCTTAGGTCGTGATCCCAGGATCCTGGGATTGGGCCCCACGTTGGACTCCCTGCTCAATGGGGAGAGTCTGCTTCTCCCTCTCCCTCTGTCCCCTCCCCTCCTGCTCGTGTGCGCTCTCTCTCTAATAAGTAAAATCTTTTTTAAAAAATGAAAAACAAAACTATAAAGTAACATTTCTGTCCACTAGGTTGGCAAAAACTTTATTTCTTCCAGCTTTATTGAGGAATAATTGACAAGTAAAAATTATACGTTTTAAGGTGTACAACGTGATGGTCTGAGGGTAAAACTTTAAGATTTTACCCATTTATTTGAGAGAGAACAAGAGAGAGTACAAGTGCAGTGAGGGGCATAGGGAGAAGCAGAGTCCCCAAAGAGCAGGGAGCCCAATGTGGGACTCAATCCTGAGACTCTGGGATCATAACCTGAGCTGAAGGCAGATATTTAACTGAGCCACCCATGTGCCCCGAGGGCAAAACTTTTTAAGTTAAAACTGAGCGAAATTAATAAAGTATTACTTAGAAAAACAAATGTGATAAAGATTTTTTTAAAAGCAAGATAATAAAATATATTCAGGAAAGCAAGTACCTGTTGGAACGTAAAAGGGGAAGTGACACTGATAAGGAACACATAGGAGGCTGTCCGTACAGATAATGCTCTGTTTCTTAAGTTAGTTGGTAGATTCATGAATGTTCATTATTCCATATTAAGTATTCTAGTGTGTTATGTAACATGTATCTTTTATAATATGTATTATGGAAGATATTCCATAATAAAAGATTTAATAAATTAATAAGAAAAAACTATATTTATAGGTGAAATGGTAGACTACCTAGAATATGCTTAGAAATAATCTGGCAGGGGGATGGGATAAAATTTGCCACGTGACAATGATTGCTGAAGGTGGATAATGAGATTTATTATGCTTTTCTGGTTTTTTTTTAATGTTTGAAATTTTCTGTATCAAATAGTAAAAAAGTTAGTAACTCTTCCATTTAGTAAATCAAAATGTCACAAACTGACCTCAAGTTCTCATTCCAATTCAGGATACTTATACATGTAAAATATCCTTTCTGCCTGCAGTCTTTGTAAATCATGGTTAATGCATTATTTTGCCTATTGCCATCCACTCAAAACATGAGTGATAAGTAAAATGAACAAATAGGGAACTCAATCAGAAATAAAAACTTGGGGCACTTGGGTGGTTCAATCAGTTAAGTCCAACTCTTAAGTTCAGCTCAGTTCATGATCTCAGGGTCAGGAGACTGAGCCCCACCTTGGGTTCCATGCTGGGTGTGGAGCCTGCTTAAGATTCTCTCCCCACTCTCCCTCTGCCCTTCCCCTGCTTACGTGCTTTCTCTCTCTAAAATAAATAAATAAATCTTAAAAAAAAAAGGGGGGGGGAGAAAGAAACAAAAACTTCAGCTCAGGTTTAAAGACAATGAAAAAGAAACATACGTCGATGCATCTCCCTGTAAAGAATAGTCAGTGCCTGGAGCGAGTTGTCATCTGTGGGTTCAAGGGCCGCCACCTCCTGTGCCAAGGTAAAGGCTTCCTCTTGCTTTCCAGTTCTCTGTAAACCAATTGCCTTTAAAACCTGATACATAGGAAAAACATTAGTTTTAAAAGGACAGAAATGAAAATGTGAGCCAAACTCCCTGCTCAGAGGGGACCCTCTTCTGTTCCCCGTACTTGTGTTCTCTCTCTGTTAAATAAATAAAATCTTGGGGCACCTTGGTGGCTCAGTGGATTAAGCCTCTGCCTTCGGCTCAGGTCATGATCTCAGGGTCCTGGGATCAAGCCCCGCATCAGGCTCTCTGCTCATCGGGGAGCCTGCTTCCCCCTCTCCCTCTGCCTGCCTTTCTGCCTACTTATAATCTCTCTCTCTCTCTCTCTCTCTCTGCCAAATAAATAAATAAATAAATAAATAAATAATCTTTAAAATAAATAAATAAACAAATAAATAAAATCTTAAAAAAAAAAAAAAGAGCCAAAGAAGGCCAACTTGAAAACACAGGATACGTTGTAAGGTACATCTAGGCTGCTAATCAAGTAAACCATATTTTACTAAGAATTTCAGCACATCAAGATTCTTTTCTAGTTCAGTCATATTAAGATGGCACAACAGGGGCACCTGGCTGGCTCAGTCTGTAGAGTATACAATGCTCAATATCAAGGTTGTGAGTTCAAACCCCACATTGGGCGTGGAACCTACTTTAAAAATAAATAAAAGGCACAACATTGCTTAAAAAAAGAAGTCAATCAATATAAAATAATTAACTAAGTTATGTCCAAAATATCTAAAGAAATAAATAGTTAGCTTTTAATTAAATACTGTTTATGGCATTTAAGTAATCAGAAAAATAAATGGCTTAGAGAGGTGCCTGGCTGGCTCTTAATCTCAAGGTTGTGAGTTCAAGTCCTGCACTGGGCTCCACACTAAGCATGAAGCCTGCTTAAAAAACAAAACAAAACCTGGGCGGTGGGGGGAGACTGAAAAAACAGAGTCACTAAACAGATTTAACATTTTTTCCCTTTTAAGATTGTAACATATAACCCACCAAATATAAGTAACTCAAGAGCAAATGAACTTACCTTAGCACAATGAAGATCCTTATGTTTCTTCAACAATTTATCTGCTTGCTGAATTGCCATTTTATTATTACCATTATCAAGATAATCTATGAAAATAAATTATGATAGTTATTATATTCCTTCAACAAATATGTAAAATGTATAGGCTGGTATGAGATGTTTCATAAAGTATTTTAACTCAATATTAAAAACATCATGGTGGGCGCCTGGGTGGCTCAGTGGGTTAAAGCCGCTGCCTTCGGCTCAGGTCATGATCCCAGGGTCCTGGGATCGAGGCCCACATCGGGCTCTCTGCTCGGCAGGGAGCCTGCTTCCTCCTCTCTCCTCTCTCTCTGCCTGCCTCTCTGGCTACTTGTAATCTCTCTCTCTCTGTGTCAAATGAATAAATAAAAAAATAAAAATAAAAATAAAAATAAATAAAAACATCATGGTGCCAATTTTAACTCTAAATGGCTAGGATGGTCCAGAATACGATCTTATATTTCTATAGCCATCTCTCAGACCGGTTATAAAACTGTGTTAAGGGAAAGAAGGAGACAATTATTATCCAAAAGTCTAACAAAAGCAAAGATTCATTTCCAGATGAGAATATCTAGAAGAAAATGAGAAGTATCATAAATGGGAAATGGTGGTAGCTCTCAATTCTAAATACAGAAAAATGACTAAACAGGCCAGTCCACAACCTACTACTACTACTTCCTGGTCCCTCTTTGTTCATCAAGGTTCCAAATCAGTGCAGGGACAGATGAGGCATAGACAACTCAAAATAAGTTATGGATCAAATGCTGGTGAGTGCATGAAGCAACAGCACCTCTCACTCAGTGCTGCTGGGAAGGTAAAATGGTACAACCATCTTGGAAGACAGTCTGGCAGTTTCTTCAAATGCTAAACATACTCTACCATGTGATCAGCAATTGTACTCCTTGATATCTACCCAAATAAACTGAAAACTTACCTCCACACAAAAACCTGCACACAAATGTTTACAAAGCAGCTTTATTCACAACTACCAAACCTTGGAAGCAACCAAGATGTCCTTCAATGGACCAATGAATGAACAAACTATGATACACCCATACAATGGAATATTATTCAGTGATAAAAAGAAATGAGCACAAATAAACACTGAGGAACTTTAAATGCATATGTGAAATGCTTTAATGCTTTAAATGCTATGTGAAAGAGGCCAATCTGACAAGACTACATACTAGATGATTCTAATTGACATTCTAATGACATTCTGGAAAAGGCAAAAATTAGAGAGACAATAACAATCAGTGGTCACCGGGGGCTGGGGGAGGGATGAATGGGTGGAGCACAGGGGATTTTTAGTGCAGTGAAACTATTCTGTATGACACCGTAATGATGGATATAGGTCATCATACTTTTGTCAAAACCCACAGAAGGTACAACACAAAGAATAAACCCTAATGTAAACCAGCCAACTATGGACATTAGTTAAAAATAACCTCTCAGGGCACCTCGATGGCTCAGGTCATGATCCCAGGGTCCTGGGATTGAATCCCACATTGGGCTTCCTGCTCAGCCGGGAATCTGCTTCTTCCTCTGCCCCTCCCCCTGCTCGTGCTTACTCTCTCAAAAATAAATAAATAAGGGCGCCTGGGTGGCTCAGTGGGTTAAAGCCGCTGCCTTCGGCTCAGGTCATGATTCCAGGGTCCTGGGATCGAGGCCCACATCGGGCTCTCTGCTCAGCAGGGAGCCTGCTTCCTCCTCTCTCCTCTCTCTCTGCCTGCCTCTCTGCCTACTTGTAATCTCTCTCTCTGTGTCAAATGAATAAATAAAATCTTTAAATAAATAAATAAATAAATAAATAAATAAATAAATAAATAAAATCTTTAAAAAAACCCCAAAACTATCCTATTGGCTCTGCAAGTGAAACAAAGTACCACCTTAAATCAAGATATTAACAATACGGGAAGCTGGGGGGAGGGAGTGGGAGTGTGGGCATATATAGGAACTCTGCATTTTCACTCATTTTTCTGTAAACCTGAAACTCCTCTAACAAATAAATCGCATTAATAAAATGTGTGTGTGTGTGTGCGTGTATACACACAAGCAAAGATTCATTTCCAGAGAAGGAAAGTGAGAAGTGTTACAGGTGGGCAACGGGGTGGTAGCTATCAATTCTAATTATAGAAAGATGACTGAATGCAGGCCAGTTCACATCCTACTACCTCTTATGTCCCACACTGTCCATCGAGGTCCAAAATCAGCATAGGGACAGAGGAAGCATAAACAACTCAAAATAATTTATGGCCCTGGTGGCCCAGAGTGCCCCCAAATAATGGAAAAAGACTATCATTTTACCTAACGAATTCCACTTTCCTCCAATGAACACTTGACTAAAACTTAAAACAGAGCCACATGAACCCATGAATTTCATCTCTTTAGTCTTTCTTCAATGCCATTAACACAGACGAGTACCAAGAATGCTAGGTGAAGAGATTAAGAAGCTCTACTCTGGACATTATCACAACTAGGGAGGAAGGTCAAAAAGAGACGGACTCACTGTGGAGGCAATTGTAATCTAGAAAAAAGACCTAGTACTCAGGTGGAGAGACTGGAGAGCCAGAAAGCACCAAAAGCATACAATCTTGGCCTAACTACCCAAATATCTAACACCAGTTTTCTTAAATAGCTCAGCCAATATGCCATAATTTGTCCTTACAGGGACTACCTGACAGATATTTCAGCTCCATAAAGGACACTTTCTCTTCCTTTTTTTTTTTAAAGATTTTATTTATTTGACAGAGAGAGAGAGAGAGAATACAAGCAGCAGGCAGAGGGAGAGGGAGAAGCAGGCTCCCCACAGAGCAGGGAGCCCGAAGCAGGGCTGGATCCCAGGACCCTGGGATCATGACCTGAGCTGAAGGCAGACGCTTAACCGATTGAGCCACCCAAGCACTCCACACTTTCTCTTCCTAATAACTGATGCTGATCTCTTTCTGAGTCAGTTCTAAGTCACTGCTGACTCATTCCTGTAAGACTCCAGGTTCTCAGAGCATACCCTGAAGAGTAAACACCTGTGATGAGAACCCAGCTCTGAAGATCTGCCTATAAATGGATGAGACCAGAGGTCAGGACTATAAGGGCATTTAACTTTTCCCTCTGCTCATGCCCTCTTCTCTGGGAATGGTTTCCACTGCCTCTACTGCAGGGGTAAGATCAGATGACCATGTCTAGACCTTGTAACTACACCCAATGGGGTGGATATTTGACCCAAAGGTAAATCAGATTTCTTCCCTGGTAAACTGGAACTGCAACACTGAGTCACAAAGTGAGAGTCAGAAAACTATGGGGAAGGAAATAAATATTTTGAGTCTGACATTGCCAGTGGCAGCTCCAGAATTTCCATTTTGAAGAAGCCTTAGGGGATGCAAGTTAGTTGATGGGGTGTAAAGAAAAGGAGTTATCTCTTCTTCACATAACATTTATAGAAGTATTAAAAATGTCACTTATTTTTATCAAAGGATTGGGGTCAGGGCAGTGCTGATTAATTTAAGCTTATGGGGAGAGGTCACATCTTGGTATGGCCAACATGTTGGGCCCTGGGTAAACTGATAAGTAGGGGGGAAAAAAAGCAGTCTGAAGAACCAAGCAGAGAATATACACACACAGATAAAAGCACAGATGAAAACTGGGGGGAGTGGGGGAGCTTTAGGGATGTCTGGACGACTCAGTCAGTTAAGTGTCTGCCTTTGGCTCAGGTCATGATCCCAGGGTTCTGGGATCAAGTCCTGCATTGGGCTCCTTGCTCGGTGGGGAGCCTGCTTTTCCCTCTGCCACTCCCCCTGCTTGTGCTCTCTCTCTCTGACAAATTTTTAAAAATCTTTAAAAAAAGAAAAAAAAAGCTGTCAGGAGACAGCTCTCCAGTTTCCATCAAACCCTGAACACTACATTTCCTGCTCTAGGCTCCCACCAGGGTTTATAACAAGCTTAGAGCTTGTGTCAATGGGTTTCTACTTCTTGCACCCAAAAGTTTAACTAAGACACTCCACTATATTCAGCCAGTCTGCTGTCAGGCTCCCCCTTCCTGGATGCCTAGAAGGGAAAAGTCTATTTTCATTTTACATTACTGACTCTGGAATATAAATTATGTGGCCCTTGGAGAAAACAGGCCAATAAAAACAGTATCCCAGAGCCCCTGGGTGGCTCAACAGGTTAAACCTCCAACATGGGGCACCTGGGTGGTTCAGTTGTTAAGCGTCTGCCTTCGGTTTGGGTCATGATCCCAGGGTCCTGGGATCAAGCCCTGCATTGGGCTCCCTGCTCAGTGGGAAGCCTGCTTCTTCTCCCACTCCCCTGCCTGTGCTCCCTCTCTCACTCTCTCTCTGTCAAATAAATAAATAAATCTTCAAAAAAAAAAAAGCCTCCAACTTGATTTTGGCTAAGGTCATGATCTCAGGGCCATGAGACTGAGCCCCACGTCCAGCTCTGTATTGGGCCTGGAACCTACTTAAGAGTCTCTTTCTCGGGCGCCTGGGTGGCTCAGTGGGTTAAAGCCTCTGCTTTCAGCTCAGGTCATGATCTCAGCCTCCTGGGATCCAGGCCCGCATCGGGCTCTCTGCTCAGCAGGGAGCCTGCTTCCTCCTCTCTCTCTGCCTGCCTCTCTGCCTACTTGTAATCTCTCTCTCTGTGTCAAATGAATAAATAAAATCTTTAAAAAATATATATATAAAATAAATAAAATAAAACACCACTTTTTTTCCTTAAGATTTTTTCTTTTTTTTTATATGATTGGATCTCTATAGTTTTTTTTTAAAGGTTTTATTTATTTCACAGAGAGAGATTACAACTAGGCAGAGAGGCAGGCAGAGAGAGGAGGAAGCAGGCTCCCTGCTGAGCAGAGAGCCCGATGTGGACCCAGGACCCTGAGCTCATGACCTGAGCGGAAGGCAGAGGCTTTAACCCACTGAGCCACCCAGGCGCCCCTCCCTTAAGATTTTAAAGTAATCTCTAGGGGCGCCTGGGTGGCTCAGTCGTTAAGCGTCCATCTTCGGCTCAGGTCATGATCCCAGAGTCCCGGTATCAAGCCCCACGTGGGTATCAAGCCCCACATCAGGCTCCCTGCTCGGTGGGAAGCCTGATACTCCCTCTTTCACTCCCCTTGCTTGTGTTCCCTCTCTCACTCTGTCCCTCTCTGTCAAATAAATAAAATCTTTTTTTAAAATAAACTAATTAATAAAGTAATCTCTATACTCAACATGGGCTTGAACTCACAACCCCAAGATCAAAAGCTGAATGCTCTTCCAACTGAGACAGCCACTTCTTTAATACTAATGTTTTTTTAACAGCAAAAAATGACTAAGAGCTACACAAATACCAGAATCTAGTTAAGACTTTAACAAGATTGTTTTTTCATCTTATTATCACTTTGTTTTCTCAGCATAAGTGACAGATCCTCCATTAATGATAATGATAAATTATTTTTATGTAAATTTAAGTTAAAAATCAAATTAGAGAAAAATACTAAGTAAATAATAGTACAGACAATACTATAATAAAGCTGGAATCATCAGACTGGATAGAAGAATGATAGAAATTTGGGAAACACTGGGTTAAATCATTGGCAATAGCCTATCAAAATCCGTTAAATGACTGAGCCAGCCACCTTCTTCCTGGGTAACAATTTGAACAGAAGTGAATCCTTACTTATGCAGACAGCAGTAGATCCTGACACATGCGGGCCTGTCTACTTGCCGGATAGAAGAGGCCCTGGGATTAATTTGTCCAATCACAATTAGGGATACTGACAGTAAGAAAGAGGTCAGTCTTAGGGTGCCTGACCAGCTCATGGCTCAGTCTATGCAGCATGCACCTCTTGATCTCAGGGATAACGTTATGAGTTGAGCCCCATGTCAGGCATTGAGCTTACTTTAAAAAACAGAGCGATGAAAGAAAGAAAGAAAGAAAGAGCCAGCCTTTAGGCTGTGTGTTCTTGCAGCTGTTGTGAAAGTCTCTAGAGCAGCTAAAATGACAACCTGCAAAGTTTCCACTTCCTACAAGAGCTTCAAAGAGTACTAAAGATATTGCTACAATTTAGAAAAAAAGACTGAATACAACATAGCTCCATTTTTGCTTAAAATTCTAAATGCTTTAGAATAGGAGCCTTGCTTTTACAAAGTATACAAATTGTAGGTGAAACATTCCTTCAGTCAACAAATGTTAAGGGCACCTGGGTGGCTCAGTGGGTTAAAGCCTCTGCCTTCGGCTCAGGTCACAACTCAGGGTCCTGGAATCGAGGCCCGTATTGGGCTCCCGCTCGGCAGGGAGCCTGCTTCCTCCTCTCTCTCCCTGCCTGCCTCTCAGCCTACTTGTGATATCTCGCTCTCTCTCTCTCTCTCTCTGTCAAATAAATAAATAAATAATCCTAAAAAATAAATAAGTAAAAAACAAATGTTGTTAAATACCTACTACTTGCAAGATGACTGGGAGCGGTTAAATTTAAAAAGGAATGATGCCTCCTAACCAATCACCTCACAGCCTACATTTGCCCCTCCCCTTTTTAAGACTTTATTTGACAGAGAGAGACACAAAGAGGAACACAGGCAAGGGCAGTGAGAGAGGGAGAAGCAGGCTTCCCGCTGAGCAAGGAGACCAATGCGGGGCTAGATCCCAGGACCCTGAGGCAGACGCTTAATGACTGAGTCACCCAGGCACCCCAACATTTGCCCCCTTTTAAACTATTTCCCCCAGGGTATTCAGAGCTATCTTTTTGAACTGCAAGCCTGATCAGCTCACTCTCCTGGTTAAATCTCTTCACTGCTTCCCATTAACTTTAAAACGAATTTCAAAATTCTTAAAATGGTTTACAAAGCTGATTCGGTCTACCACAGTAGCCTCATCTCAACCAATCTTTGCATTACCAACAGACAAGCCTTTTCTTAGGTCCTCAGGTGGGGCAAGCTCCTTTTTATACACTTCCCCCATCATTGCCTGACCAACCTATGCTCTTCTTTCACATTCAAAGTAAAAGGTCACTTCCATAGGGAACCTGTTCTTGTCTTGTCCCTGACAGCTCAGATGCCCATATTGTATGCACTCATGGGAACCTACATTTTTCCTTCAAAGCTCTTAACACAGGGTGCCTGGGTGGCTCAGTCAGTTAAGCATCTGCCATTGGCTCAAGTCATGACTCCCAGGTCCTGGGATTGAGCCCCGTGTCAGGCTGCTTGCTCTGCTTCTCCCTCTCCTCCTGTCCACCACCACTCGTGTGTGTGTGCATGCACAAGTGCTCTTTCTCAAATAAATAAAATCTTAAAAAAAAAAAAAAAGCTCTTAACCCAAGTGTAATGATTATGTGTACCATTAAACAGGTTCCCTGAAAGCAGAAACCACGTCTCTGCTGTGCTGTTTGGTACTCTCACTCATTCCCTGAATCTACATTGTGCCTAGCACATATTGGGCCCTCAATAAAAAAGGTGAATGAAGAAAGGAATACAGGAATGAACAAACCATACAGGGGGGAAAAAACAGTCTTCTAGAAATTGAGTAGTTTATCAGGAAAATGAAAAACACATGCATACAAAGTGACCACAACAGTAAGTTCAAAGAACCAATGATTAGTGATGGCTTCATACTATTAAGTTTTTAAAAGTCTTTTCAACTAGGGGTGCCTGGGTAACTCAGTCGTTAAGCGTCTGCCTTCAGCTCAGGTCATGATCCCAGGGTCCTGGGATCGAGGCCCGCATCAGGCTCCCTGTTCATTGGGGAGCCTGCTTCTCCCTCTCCCTCTGCCTGCCGTTCTGCCTACTTGTGCTCTCTACCTCTCTGTCAAATAAATAAATAAAATCTTTAAAAAAAATAAAATAAAATAAAATGCTTTGGAATGTATAGGTCTAAGTCAGACCTTTTTAAGTGGTCATAATTTCAAAAAAAAAGAAAATAGGTTGTACCAAGTGACTTTTCTAAAGAAGGGCAAGATTAATCTTCACTCACCAAGATGCCCTGCCACTCCTGATGGAAAACAGGACAAGACTCGCAGGACTAACAATGCCCAACAGAAGGCTCAGAATAAATACCACATAGGACTGAGGACTCAGGAGCGTTTACTAATTTACTATAGCAGAATAATTACCTGGAGTTGGCCAGGCACCAAAGGGAAATGTCTTAACTCACTAAAAAGTCATTATCATTCAGGAAACAGAGCTAGGAAGTATGTTACACCTAACCCAGACTATGGCAAGACTGGAAGCCAGTAAGACAGATTAGAACAAAAGATCATGTGCCAGGAAAGTAAATAAAAATGTTTATGTGCATTCTAAAAACTACAGGAATATCTTTTCTTTGAAACCTCTCTATTTTACAATTGCTGACTTAGCAATTCCTGTATTCTACATAAATTTATGACATGCCCTACCTGACCATCACTTCCACCCTGCTTGTCCCCCTAACCACTAAAAACATTTTTAAATTAATAATAATGGTACAAAAAAAAAAAGGCACTGGGGCTCACCAAGTCACGTCAGAGTACAAAATCTGTGAAGAACCACATAGCACAATAATTTTAGCAGAAGGAAAATGAATAAAGTAGATGTTCTAGTAAGGTCAGGCATGATTTTCAAACACTAAAAATATAATACCTAAACTTATCAATTTATGAGTAATGAAAAGCACTCTGAAGTTGTTTCAACTAGTGAGCTTTCTGAAAAGTTATTCCAAACCTAGACATTGAAAATATAATTTCAACCCACCACATCTCAACTCACCACAATTTCACAGTTAATCACCCATATAGTCCTGTCCACTTCTACCCTAAAGAATATTCAGCAAAAGCTGAGGTCACAGGCAAGTTTCCAACAGCTGTAAAATGCTAAAAACTTGGAGTACAAATAATGCTGTACAAAGGCAGTGATGCTGCTAATTCTGAACTCAGTAAAGGGCTGGGCTCTCAGTGACAATGCCTGTGTTCAAATCCCAGATCTACAACTTACTAGCTGCAACTCTGAGCAAGTTAATCTCTGGCCTTTAGTTTACTACTATGATTACAATAATCTTACTACCTAATAGGACAGTTAGCATACAAATAAGCACTCTATTAATGCTGACAGTAGTTGAACTTCTGGCTGGTGGTCAAGCACTACCTACCAAGCATAAGCTTTTCATTGAACAGCTAATGAATTCAAGGAACAATAGTGGATTAGGGGTACTAATATATTTAAACACAAAAGCAGGGGCTGTCCCAAAGATGGGAGGGCAAAAGTGCATTAGTCAAGGACAGCTGGTACCCTCTCTTTTCCTATTCCTGCCAATTGATATTAATTGCCTTGGAATTTTTTTTTTTGAATGCCTTGGAATTCTTTAAGAAAGCTTCTTCTAATACTCTTCCTATGTAACTTTAACAAAACCTACATAATTCTGGCTTCAGTTTTGACAATACGACCTGTCGCTTCTAGTTAACATATAATGTTTAGCAACGTGAAATGGACAAGGTTTTTCTTACTGGGTAGTTCAAAACACTGTTATTTCTAAATGACTTATGGGACGCTAAAGGCATTCTCTTTGGTCCTCAAGAACAATTTTAGAGGGCGCCTGGGTGGCTCAGTGGGTTAAAGCCGCTGCCTTCGGCTCAGGTCATGATCCCAGGGTCCTGGCGGGCTCTCTGCTCAGCAGGGAGCCTGCTTCCTCCTCTCTCCTCTCTCTCTGCCTACTTGTAATCTCTCTCTCTGTGTCAAATGAATAAATAAAAAATCTTTAAAAAAAAAAAAAAGAACAATTTTAGAAATCCAATTATTCTCAAAAATACTGAATCTTGGGGGCGCCTGGATGGCGCAGTCAGCTAAGCATCAGACTCTTGACTTCAGTTTAGGTCATGATCTTGAGGTCCTGGAATCGAGCCCCGAGTGAGGCTCCATATGCAGAATCTACTTGGGTTTCTTTTTTCTCCCTCTCCCTCTGCTTCTCCCCCGACCCAAATCCCCCTTCCTCTGAGCACCTGAGTGTTTCTCCCTTTCAAACAGGTAAATAAATCTTAAAAAAAAAAAAAAAAAGTACTGAATCTTGTGGGTAGAGGATGGACTAGACGGGTGATGGGTATTAAGGAGGACACTTGCTATGATGAGCACTGGGTATTTGCTGTACGTAAGTGATGAATCATTGAATTCTACTCCTGAAATCAATATTGTCCTCCATGTTAGCTAACTAGAATTTGAATTAAAAAAAGAAAAGTACCGAATCTTTTTAGTTTCAAGGGGGGGCGTGGGGCGCACCTGGCTACTCAGTAGGAGGAGCACGTGACTCGATCGCAGGGTGGTGAGTTCAAGTTCCACGATGGGTAGAGATTATTTAAATAAATAAGTAAAACTTAAAAAAGGGGGGGGGGAGCCTGGGTGTCTCAGTTGGTTAAGCAAATGCCTTCCGCTCAGGTAATTATCTCAGGTAATGATCATGGAGTCCCGAATTGGGTTCCCTGCTCAGCAGGGAGTCTGTTTCTCCCTCTGAACCTCTCCCTCTCATGCTCTTTCTCTTTCAAATAAATAAATAAAATCTTAAAAAAAAAAAATGTCTGCAGGCATCTGCTGCTGCATAGTCATAATAAGCCAGAAATTGTGAACCCTAGCTGGATTCAGTTCCTCCCTTCAATCATCCTTATTTCGGGGCACCTGGGTGGCTCAGTGGATTAAAAACCGCCTCTGCCTTCGGCTCAGGTCATGATCTCAGGGTCCTGGGATCGAGTCCCACATCAGGCTCTCTGCTCAGCAGGGAGTCTGCTTCCTCCTCTCTCTCTCTGCCTGCCTCTCTGCCTACTTGTGATCTGATCTCTCTCTGTGTCAAATAAATAAATAAAATCTTTAAAAAAAAATCATCCTTATTTCATCCCCATCCTCTGAAAATATATACTGGAGGGTATGGTAACATACACCGTGGGGAAATGGAAATAGAGTCCTATCTCGGCCACTCACCACCTGTGTGATCTTTGGCAAGTCAGCATCTTCAGGTCAAAGTGAGGTATTTTCTAGCAGTGGTTAAGAGGGTGAGCTTGGGACCCTGCAGTTCAGATCCTAGCTCCATCAAATGCTAGCTGAGTGACCTTATGCAAATTAGATATCAACAAAGCCCCATATTCCTCATCTGTGGGGAAAAAAGGGGGGTAGGATTTGCAGGACTGGAAAAAACGATCCACCTCATGAGAATGTGTGAATATTAAATGAGAGAAGCCATGTGAAGGGCTAATCACAGAGAATGACATAATAATCGGTCTATACACTTTAGCTATTATTTCCTACCTCAAAAGGTTGTTGCTAGAATCAAATGAGATGTGAGTAAAGCATCATACAAATTTTAAAAACAGGACCAAACTGCGCCAGAAATAAAGTTACCCCTCCTCCAAAAAAGTTGAATGATCTCAGCCATGTGGAGAAACCTCCATTTAGTAACATTTACACTATAAGCTAGAGGTATAGTTTGGCAAAAACCACTGACCTTGAAGCCTTCCTCACCGTTCACTAAGACAGACCAACCATCTATAAGAGAGAGGAATTGCAAAAAGGACCACTGCCCAATTACAGAACATCTCGGTTTTTGAAAAGGTGTTTCTCCCTGACTCAAATCTGTTGATTTTTCACAGCGGGGTAGGAGGGTGACATCAAGGTCTTAAGTCTGAGGGCTGAGGTAAGCGTTAAGGGGGGGATCCATTTAGCTAGCACAAGGGAAGCTGCAAAGAAAACCAGAGAAGCTGCAGAAAGGAAAAGCCCTGCAGCAGCCCTGCATGCCTCTCTGACAAGAGCTAACAGTGTCTCTTCACCGCTATTTTGGGCCCACGACCCCCCCCCCACCATCCCGCCTCCCACGTGCGCCCTGGGCAGCTGTTTCTCCACCAAAGAGCTCTGGATTGGGAGCCCTCGAATACGGCCTGCTCCTGACTCGATCTGGGTGACCTTGCATCAGTCCCTTCCCCTCTCTGGACCTGTTTCTCCATGTGCTCCGAGCACAGACAGTCAGACAACCCCCTAGGCCCGGTTCTCGGAAGTAAAAAGTCTTCAGTGAGGAATTGTGCCTCGAGTAAAGTGTCGCACCCTCACGCCGGAGCCAGCTTTCACCTGGCTTGGGATCCATCTGAGATCCTGGGTCTTCCTTGGTGTGGCATTATCAACGCAGCCGGCGGGCAGCGCACGTCTCAGCTAGACTTTGTCTCATACGGCCTGCACGTCGGGCCAGCTCTGCCGACCTGACGCTGCCTGGACCGCGCCGCTGCCACCGCAGGGTGCAGGAAGGCCCGGCCGGCGCCTACGCGAGGCCCGTGGCTGCGGCCTAGAGGCCCGCGCGGTCAGCCCCCCGCGCCCGCCAGCTCCGCGTCCGCCCCCTCAGCGCCCCTCCTGGACCTCCGCCCTGGTCTCAGCAGCCCTCGACGCGTCAGGCCGACAACAGGCTGGCCCCAGGCACTCACCGTAAATGGGCCGGAGGCGCCTGTCGTTAGGGTCCTGCACATGGCCCCGCGTCGCCATGATGACAAGCGCAGAACCGCAGTGCGCACGCGCGGGGCAGGCCCTCGGGAAGGGGCTGTTAAAGGGCCAGCGCCGATCTCGCTCTTCTATCGCGATAGTCTCAGAGCTGCGACTGACCGCCCCTGCGCGGAAAGGGAAACCCTTCGACCCCTCGGACCCCTACCGGTACCGCAATGGGTTCTTCGTCAGAAATCTCCCTCTTTGGGCGCGATGGAATCAACCAGGGTGGAAGAGACGGCTTTTGGTATTGAAATCCCTTCCGAGTCACGTACTGGGTAGTGAGGAAAGGAGGGGAGAAACTCGTGGTCAGAGTTGGTGCTCAGCTGCTCCTGCTTGTCGTATTTATCCTCTGTGTCCGAAGGGGGACCCGTTGGACTTGTCTGTGACCTATGGTTGAGGAACGGGGAACTCCTCTGGGAGACTGACCCAAGGGACAGTGAGGAAAGGGGGTCTGATCAGGGATGCCTGACTGGCTCAATCTGTAGAGCCTGAAACACTTGATCTTGGGGTTGATGACTTAAAGCCCCACGTAGGGGAGAGAGCTTACTTAAAAGGGGGGAGGGGTGCTGATCAACGGTAAAAATCTGCCTGAAAAGTTCAAGATCCCTTCACCCGTCGCCTGGGGCTCAACTAGCTAAGAAGCCTAGATTAATAGTAATCCAGTCAGTTCGTCAGTTATACCTCAGGAAAACTGGAGGGAAAAAGTAATTCAAGTCATAGAACACATAGTTATTGAATGCCTTTTATGTGCCATGGTTTGTTTTAGGCACGGAGGCTACATCAATAAATAGACAAAGTTTTCCTGGAGCTTTACGTGTAGTGGAAGAGACAGACAAATAAAATAGCATATTAGGTGATGATAAGTGATTCTGAGAAAAGTAAAACAGGGACTGGGGAGTGGAGGAGGGAGGCAATTTTATGTATATGATGTGGTCAGGGAAATCCTAGCTGATAAAGTAATAACTGTCAAAGACTTGGAATGGGAGAGGGAGGGAGCCACTTAGGTGTGCCAGGCTCAGTAGAGTCATAACCGAAGGTAAGGCCACACTAGTCACTGTGATTCAAACTCAGGTCTTTCTGAGTAGAGCAGAGTCACCCCCTGCACTACAGTCCCCAGTGTCAGCCTCTACCAGCTGGGGTTGACCTCTTCTACTGATGTTCCTTCCGTCTCCCTTTCTGGGCTTTTTAGTCTCCAAGAAAATGATTCTCCAACTTTAGTGCACATCAGAATCCCTTGGGAAACTTGATAAACATGAGTTTCCTGGATTCTACTCCCAGAGATGCTAACTCAATCTGAGGACCACTCTGGAAGATACTAATTTGTCCCGCACTGGGCTCCTTGCTTAGCTTCTCTCCTGTTTCTCCCTCTGCCTGCTACTCTCCCTGCTTGTGCACGCTGTCTCTCTCTCTCTCTCTCTGACAAATAAATTAAATCTAGAAAGAAAGGAAGGAAGGAAGAAAAGAAGGAAGAAAATATAATTAAAGGATCTAGATCAAAAGTTGTTACTTACTTTTTTTTTTAAGATTTTATTTTTAAATACTCTCTACACCCAATATGGGGCTTGAACTTAAAACTTCTTGTGAGATCACGAGTCACACACTCTTGGAGCACCTGGGTGGCTCAGTCGTTAAGCTTCTGCCTTCAGCTCAGGTCATGATCCCAGGGTCCTGGGATTGAGCCCCATATCAGGCTCCCTGCTCAGCAGGAAGCCTGCTTCTCCTTCTCCCACTCCCCCTGCTTGTGTTCCCTCTCTTGCCATCTCTCCCTCTGTCAAATAAATAAAATCTTTTAAAAAAAAAAGTCATACACTCAAAAAAAAAGAAAAAGAAAGAAAGAAATGGGGCACGTGGGTGGTTCAGTCAGTTAAGTGGCTTCCTTCACCTCAGATTGTGATCCCAGGGTACTGGGATCAAGCCCTGCATCTATCTCTGCTCCATGGGGAGTTTCCTTCTCCCTCTCTCTCTGCCTCTGCCTCTCTCTCTGCCTCTGCCTGCTCCTCCCCCTGCTTGTGGTCACATATCCTCTCTCCCTCTTTCTCTCTGTGTCAAATGGATGAATAAAATCTTAAAAAAAAAAAAAAAAAGTAGCAAGCTCTACCGACTGAGCCAGCCAGGCACCCATCAAAAGTCTTTAGAATCTCCCATAACAGCAAGTTAACAATTACTATTAAAATTTAAATATACATGCCTAGAAAAAAACTAGTGATGATAGTAACAATAATCATAATGTGCGTTAATGAGCACTTTTGTGCCAGAGACTGTGCTAAGCTCTTTTACATACATCTTCTCTTAAAGATTTTTATTTATTTATTTATTTCACAGAGGGAGAGAGATCACAAGGAGGCAGAGAGGCAGGCAGAGAGAGACAGGGAAGCAGGTTCCCCGCTGAGCAGGGAGCCTGATGCGGTCCTCGATCCCAGGACCCTGAGATCATGACCTGAGCTGAAAGCAGAGGCTTTAACCCACTGAGCCACCCAGGCGCCCTACATACATCTTCTCATTTCACTCTTACAAACTGGTGGAATAGGTACCATTTCGATCTTCATCTTAAAATGAGAATTTTGAAACATAGAGATATTAAGTAATTTGCCCAAGATCACACAGTAAGTCTGTGGTGAAATTTGTGGTTGTCTCTCTCCCAAATTCACACCCTGGAACTATTAACCAGTTTCCAAAGAGTTAAGCATAGAAAAGGAAAAATAATAACCGTTGGGAAACCTGGTAAGAACTACCTTAGCTGAGTGATCAAAGTTAATGTTACCAGTGATAATTCATGTTCATACCATGTACCTCAGCATGAGATGATGAGAAAGGAACTTTACTTCTGTAGTGTTTTTCCAGAAAACCCATAATCCCAGAGTAATCAGGAGGAAAATATTAAACAAATCCAATTCTAGTGGTATTCTATAAAATGTCTGACCAGTACTCTTCAAATGGTCAAGGTCATGAAAAATAAGGAAACAGAGAAACTGTCATAGACAGAGGAGCCTAAGGAGACATGTCAACTAAAGTAATGTGGTATTTTGGTTGGGATCCTGGGGCAGGAAAAGGGCATTGTGGAAAAACAGTTGAAATTCAAATAAGGTCTGGAGTTTAGTTAATAGTCTTGTACTAATGTTGGCCTCTTGGTTTTGATAAATGTGTAATGTAAGATGTTAATGTTACAGAAAACTGGGTGATAGGCCCTTGGGTGGCTCAGTCCATTAAACATCCCACTCTTGGTTCCAGCTCAGGTCGTAATATCAGGGTCATGAGATCAAGCCCTAAGTCAGGCTTAGGGCTGCCCTCAGCTTGAGAGTCTTTCCCTCTCCCTCCCCCTCTGGTCTGCTCTCCCCCCCTTGTGTGTGTGCTCTCTCTCTCTCTCTCTAAAACAAATAAAATCTTAAAAAAAAAAAACTGGGGGCACCTGGGTGGCTCAGTCGTTAGGCATCTGCCTTCAGCTCAGGTCATGATCCCAGGGTACTGAGATCGAGCCCCGCCTTGGGTTCCCTGCTTGGCAGGAAACCTGCTTCTCCCTCTCCTACTCCCCCTGCTTGTATTCCCTGTCTGGCTGTGTCTCTCTCTGTCAAATAAATTAATTTAATTAAAAAAAAAAACTGGGGCACCTGGGTGGCTCAGTGGGTTAAAGCCTCTGCCTTCGGCTCAGGTCATGATCTCAGGGTCCTGGGATCGAGCCCTGAGTCAGGCTCTCTGCTCAGCAGGGAGCCTGCTTCCTCCTCTCTCTCTGCCTGCCTCTCTGCCTACTTGTAATCTCTCTCTCTCTGTCAAATAAATAAAATCTTAAAAAAAAAAAAACTGAGTGAGAAGTATATGTAAACTTTACCTTTTTTTCAACTTTTCTGTAAATCTAAAATTACTCTGAAAAAAATTTTTTTCTTCTTTTAAGTAATTTCAAGTATNCTGAGTGAGAAGTATATGTAAACTTTACCTTTTTTTCAACTTCTGTAAATCTAAAATTACTCTGAAAAAAATTTTTTTCTTCTTTTAAGTAATTTCAAGTATTTTCAAGTCTTCCCAAGGTGAGGCTTGAACTCATGACCCGGAGATCAAGTGTCACATGCTCTACTGACTGAGCCAGCCAGTTGCCCCACAAAATAAAAGATTTTTAAATGCATCACTTTTAATAATTGGGGATAGCTATTTTTTTAAACCAAATGTATTAGAAACTCTCAGTCCAGCTCCATCCCAAGGCTAGCTAAAAGAGAAAATTCCAGTAGCAAGTGCAAGGAGAAATTCTTATAGAGAATGAGAGGCTCTCCAACAAAGATATAATCTGTGATTCTCATGGAAAAGCATTCCTAAGGCTGAGGAAGCTTTAAGATATCCTAGATGGGGATGCCTGGCTGTTTTAGTCAATGCAGTGTGCAACTCTTGATCTCCAGGTTCTAAGTTCAAGCCCCATGTTGGGTGCAGAGATTACTTAAAAATAAAACTCTTTGGGGCATCTGGGTGGCTCAGTCAGTTGGGCATCCAACTCTTGGTTTCAGCTCAGGTTGTGATCTCAGGATCATGCCATCCCTCCCCATGTCGGGCTCTGCATTCATTACGGAGTCTGCTTGAGATTCTTTCTCTTCCTCTCCCCCTGCTCCTCCCACACTCGCTCTCTCGCTCTAAATAAATAAATAAATAAAATCTTTTTAAAAAAATTTCTTTAAAAAATACAGAACTGGTTCCTGAAGTGTGGTCCTTAGTTAGCAACATCAGCATCACCTGGGAAGGTGTTAGAAATGCAAATTTTTAGGCACTGCCCCAGACCTGCTGAACAAAAACTCTAGGAGTGGGGTCTAGCAATCTACATTGTTACAAATTGATTCTCTGGTGATTTGGATTCAGACAAAAGTTGGATTCTTTGACTTAATTTTTTTTTAAGATTTACTTATTTGAGAGAGAGTGTGAGTGCAGGGGGGAAGGGCAAAGGGAGAGAGAATCTCAGTCTCTCTCTCTCTAAAACAAATAAAATGCCAAGGGCAGAGCCCAACGCAAGGCTCAATCTCATGACCCTGAGATCATGACCTAAGCTGAAATCAATATTTGGACACTTAACCAACTGAGCCACCCAGGTGTTCCTGGATTCTTTGACTTTAGATCAGAGGTAGGCAAACTATGACCTATCAGTCAAATCTAGCTTTCTACCAGTTTTTGTACAATCTGTAAGCTAAGAATAGTTTTTATATTTTTTAATAGCTGGGGGGAAAATCAAAAGTATAATCTTTCATGACATGTGAAAATTACATAAATTCAAAAGTCAATGTCCATAAATAACATCTTACATAACACAGCTACACCTATTTATTTATGCATTGTCTGTGGCTGCTTTGGTGTTACAAAGGTAGAGTTGAGTAGTTGCAACGGAGACCCAGCAGTGTGACCCATGAGGCTAAAACACTTACTATCGGGTCCTTAATAGAAAAAGTTTGTCAGGGCGCCTGGGTGGCTCAGTGGGTTAAAGCCGCTGCCTTCGGCTCAGGTCATGATCCCAGGGTCCTGGGATCGAGGCCCACATCGGGCTCTCTGCTCAGCAGGGAGCCTGCTTCCTCCTCTCTCCTCTCTCTCTGCCTGCCTCTCTGCCTACTTGTAATCTCTCTCTCTGTGTCAAANAAAAAAAAAAAAAAGAAAAAGAAAAAGTTTGTCAACCCCTGATCTGGAGTAATGAAAGAAATCTAAATACTGGGCGCCTGGGTGGCTCAGTGGGTTAAAGCCTCTGCCTTCGGCTCAGGTCATGATCCCAGGGTCCTGGGATCGAGGCCCACATCGGGCTCTCTGCTCAGCAGGGAGCCTGCTTCCTCCTCTCTCCTCTCTCTCTGCCTGCCTCTCTGCCTACTTGTAATCTCTCTCTCTGTGTCAAATGAATAAATAAAATCTNAAGAAATCTAAATACTCCCAGGATACAACGTCAGATAAAATACAATGCAGTATTTGGAAGTACTTGCACTAAAATTATATTCACTGTCTGAAATTCACGTTTAACCAGATGTCCTGTATTTTTATTTGCTAAATCCGGCAGTCCTATCCCAAGGAGAACTCCATACTCCCCCAAATCATGCTAAGCAGCAAGAATGAAGGACAAGAGCCTAACTAAACTGACCCCAGGATTACTCTGAGACGATTTGGCCAGGAATGACCAAGCCGAGGCTGGACTTGGAAAGAAGAGAAGAGGGAGGAGGGTTGGGGCTCATCTTTGGCACAAATGAAAGAGCTGGTGAGTCACCTGCGTTTTAAGAATTTCCCAGAATGGAAAAATACAGCACCTTCAAGTAGGGGCGCATATGAGGCTCCTGGCCAGGACTGTGGTTACTCAGATACATTCTCAGGTTACCTTTGTTGGCCTGGCCCCAGAAGAATGTTAACAGGCTCAGCACTGTTCCCTGAACTTGGCAAAGCCCGGACGTTGTGGACCTCCTTAAAAGAGGCCTCTAGATGCTTGAGTCACTCTTGTTGGTGGAGTATGTTTCCCTCTACCCCAAAAGACTTTTTGGCATCCAAGTAAAATGAATTGGTCTTTCTCTGTTCCCATTCCTGCACCTTGTCCTCAGCACCTAGGGCTGAAGCAATGATCTGGCTCTGGGCCTGTCCTTACCTGCTCCTGGGAGGCAGCCTCCACTCCCTCTGGCAGGCCTGAGTCATTTCAGGTGACAAAGGAGGTGACCTCAAGGGAGCCAAAAGCCCATCCTTCTTGATGTACAATTTGGAACTCAAGAATTGTTAGAGCTGACATTATGGGGAAATGCTTTGCATACAGTAGGTATTCACTCAATGGTAGTTTCTGTTTTTTTGACTTTGAACAAGGAGTAAGCCCTTCATTCTTTTCTTGTTTGGTGGCAGATTTGCTCTGGTGAGAATCTCTCTCACTCAAGGGCAGTGAAGCACCTGGATGCATTGTGCCTGAAGAGCTGGGTGACATGAGGCGGGGGCTGCTAAACGTACTGATTGTGAGTGTTTCCACCCAATGACTTTTCTAGTTTTTCTTTGTTTTTCCTTCCCATCTTNCAAGTAGGGGCGCATATGAGGCTCCTGGCCAGGACTGTGGTTACTCAGATACATTCTCAGGTTACCTTTGTTGGCCTGGCCCCAGAAGAATGTTGACAGGCTCAGCACTGTTCCCTGAACTTGGCAAAGCCCGGACGTTGTGGACCTCCTTAAAAGAGGCCTCTAGATGCTTGAGTCACTCTTGTTGGTGGAGTATGTTTCCCTCTACCCCAAAAGACTTTTTGGCATCCAAGTAAAATGAATTGGTCTTTCTCTGTTCCCATTCCTGCACCTTGTCCTCAACGCCTAGGGCTGAAGCAATGATCTGGCTCTGGGCCTGTGCTTACCTGCTCCTGGGAGGCAGCCTCCACTCCCTCTGGCAGGCCTGAGTCATTTCAGGTGACAAAGGAGATGACCTCAAGGGAGCCAAAAGCCCATCCTTCTTGATGTACAATTTGGAACTCAAGAATTGTTAGAGCTGACATTATGGGGAAATGCTTTGCATACAGTAGGTATTCACTCAATGGTAGTTTCTGTTTTTTTGACTTTGAACAAGGAGTAAGCCCTTCATTCTTTTCTTGTTTGGTGGCAGATTTGCTCTGGTGAGAATCTCTCTCACTCAAGGGCAGTGAAGCACCTGGATGCATTGTGCCTGAAGAGCTGGGTGACATGAGGCGGGGGCTGCTAAACGTACTGATTGTGAGTGTTTCCACCCAATGACTTTTCTAGTTTTTCTTTGTTTTTCCTTCCCATCTTGATGGATATATTATTTTTACCTCCATTTATTTATTTATTTATTTATTTATTTATTTATTTATTTATTTATTTATTTTAGTAATCCCTCCATCCAACATGGGACTCGAACTCAGGACCCCAAGATCAAGAGTCACATGCTCTTTTGACTAAACCAACCAGGTCCCCCTTGATGACTAGGTTTCAGTACCTAATCCTAATCCTTCACAGAATGAAAGCGCTATATTTCAGAGTTCTCACAGTTGATTTCCTGCACTTTGTAGAATAAACAGCAACTCTGGTTCTGAAACAGCCTAAAGAAAGCCGAAAGTACAAAGTAAGCCCAGAATTAAAGGTAGAGTTCAAGGCAGAGAAACGCAGAACTGGGAAATATGAGTTTGAAAAATCAGGGTCATGGTCTTGGTTTGGTCAGTCATTCCCAACATGATACTGGTCCTCACACATTTTCCTCATCAGGGGTCTCCTAGCTCTTTGGCTGTGAGGCTTTTGTCCACCCCAGAACTTCCAATTCAGTCCACCAGGTGGCGCATGAATGCCAAATATCGGAGGCCAACTTTCCAAATTCAGAAGGGATGGATCTCATCGTAATTATTATTACTTTTTTTTTTTTTTTAGGTAAGCTCTATGCCCAAGGGGGGGCTTGAACTCATGACCCTGAGATCAAGAGTTGCATGCTCTACCGACTGAGCCAGCCAGGTCCCCTTATAAACTATATTTTTTATTTAAAAAATGTTCAAATGTTTCAAGATCTGTAAAAGAGAATACCCATGCATACATATCACACAGATCTAACAAATATTAGCATTTTGCAAGCATAGACTGGATACCACATGTACATTTCTTATCTCTTCCCCTCCCTACCTCTCCATAGTTAACCACTATTATGCTATTGGCTGGCATTTTTCCTTCCATGTCTTAATATTTTTATTGCATATATGTGTATCCATAAGTAATATATGATAGTTTCACTTTCTTTAAAATTTTGATAAATGTTATCATATCATTCATATGCTTCTGTACGTTGTTCTTTTCACCTGACATTTGAATAAATATTCCTTAATTGCACCTCACAAAGGTTGTACCAATTTGCATTCTCATAACCAGTGTGTAGAAATGCCAGTTTCCCTCACTACACAGTGTGCTCTCAAGCTTTTGTGTCTTTGACAATATCACAATGAAAAATGATATCTCAGTGTAATTCTAATTCATGTTTCTCAGGTTATGAATGATAAAGCATAAAAGATAAGAGATTAAGGGGCACCTGGGTGGCTCAGTCACTTAAGCTCGAGTCATGATCCCAGGGTACTGGGATGGAGCCCCGCATTGGGCTCCTTGCTCAGCGGAGAGCCTGCTTCTCCCTCTCCCACTCCCCCTGCTTGTGTTCCCTCTCTCACTGAATCTCTCTCTGTCAAATAAATAAAATCTTAAAAAAAAAAAAAAGATAAGAGATTAAAACCAGCCAGGAAATTCATTCACAAACTGATTCTAAACTTTGTATGCAAATGCAAATGACCTAAAATAGCCAAGATAAAAGATTCTGGAAAAGGGGAGCAAAGGGGGAGGATTTATATTACCAGATTTTAAACCTTATCATAATGCTACAGATCGTGTGTTATTGGCTTAAGATAGACAAGCAGAACAGTAGAACAAAGAGTCTGGAAATAGATTCCTACTGAATGGTCCCGGGATTTATGACAAAGGCTCAAGTGCAATTTTATTTATTTATTTATTTACTTATTTATTTATGTATGTATTTATTTTAAATCACAGATTCCTAGGCCTTACCATCCAGAAGTTAGGATTCCACAAGTGTGGTTGGGTCACAGGAATCTACCTTTATTTATAGCACAGAACCCAGACACATAGATCAGTGGAGAAGAATAGAGAGCCAAGAAATGTATCCTCAACTCTGTGGTCAATTAATCTTGGGCAAAGCAGGAAAGAATGTCCAATGGTAAAAAGACAGTCTCTTCAAAAAATGGTGTTGGGAAAATTGGACAGCCACATGCAGAAGGAGAAAACTGGACCATTTCCTTACACCACACACAGAAATAGACTCAAAATGGATGAAAGACCTCAATGTGAGAAACGAATCCATCAAAATCCTTGAGGAGAACACAGGCAGCAACTTCTTCCTAGAAACATCTCTAAAGGCAAGGGAAGCAAGGGCAAAAATGAACTATTGGGACTTCATCAAGATAAAAAGCTTTTGTACAGCAAAGAAAACGGTCAACAAAACCAAAAGACAACTGACAAAATGGGAGAAGATATTTGCAAATGACATAGCAGATAAAGGGCTAGTATCCGAAATCTATAAAGAACTTACCAAACTCAACACCCATAGAACAAATCACCTAGTCAAGAAATGGGCAGAAGACATGAATAGACATTTCTCCAAAGAAGACATCCAAATGGCCAACAGACACATGAAAAAGTGCTCAACATCACTTGGCATCAGGGAAATACAAAGCAATACCTCAGTTATATATCACCTCACAGCAGTCAGAATGGCTAAAATTAGGAAGTCAGGAAATGACAGATGTTGGCGAGGATGTGGAGAAAGGGGAACCCTCCTATACTATTGGTGGGAATGCAAGCTGTTGTAGCCACTCTGGAAAACAGTATGGAGGTTCCTCAAAAAGTTAAAAATAGGGCACCTGGGTGGCTCAGTGGGTTAAAGCCGCTGCCTTCGGCTCAGGTCATGATCTCAGCGTCCTGGGATCGAGGCCCGCATCGGGCTCTCTGCTCAGCAGGGAGCCTGCTTCCTTCTCTGCCTGCCTCTCTGCCTACTTGTAATCTCTCTCTGTGTGTCAAATAAATAAATAAAATCTTTAAAAAAAAAAAGTTAAAAATAGAGCTACCCTATGACTCAGCAATTGCACTACTGGGTATTTACCTCAAATATACAAACGTAGTGATCCACAGGGGCACATGCACCCGAATGTTTATAGCAGCAATGTCCACAATAGCCAAACTATGGAAAGAGCCCAGATGTCCATCAACAGGTGAATGGATAAGAAAGATATGGTATAGGGGTGCCTGGGTGGCTCAGTCGTTAAGTGTCTGCCTTTGGCTCAGGGCATGATCCCAGGGTCCTGAGATCAAGCCCCACATTGGGCTCCCTGCTCAATGCGAAGCCTGCTTCTCCCTCTCTGACTCTCCCTGCTTGTGTTCCCTCTCTCTCTGTCTCTCTCTGTCAAATAAATAAGTAAAATCTTAAAAAAAAAAAAAAGAAATGTATATATACACGATGGAATATTATGCAGCCATCAAAAAATGAAATCTTGCCATTTGCAAAGATGTGGATGGAACTAGAGGGTATTATGCTAAGTGAAATTAAGTCAATCAGAGAAAAGACAATTATCATATGATCTCGCTGATATGAGGAATTTGAGAAAGAGGACAGAGGATTATAGGGGAAGGGAGAGAAAAATGAAACAAGACAAAACCAGAGAGGGAGATAAACCATATGAGACTCTTAATCTCAGGAAACAAACTGAGGGTTGCTGGAGTGGAGGAAGGTGGGAGGAATGTAGTGGCTGGGTGATGGACATTAGGGAGGGTATGTGCTATGGTGAGTGTTGTAAATTGTGTAAGACTCATGAATCACAGACCTGTACCCCTGAAACAAATAATACATTATACATTAAGAAAAATAATAATATAAAATATATTAAAATAGAGATTTTATTTATTTATTTATTTATTTGACACAGAGAGAGACACACAAGCAGGGGGAGTGGGAGAGGAAGAAACAGGCTCCCCACTGAGCAGGGAGCCCCACCTGGAGCTTGATCCCAGGACCCTGGGATCATGACCTAAGCTGAAGGCAGAAGCTTAATGACTGAGCCACCCAGGTTCCCCTCAAGTGCAATTTTTAAAAAAGATTTTATTTATTTATTTGACAGAGAGAGAGAGAGATCACAAGTGGGCTGAGAGGCAGGCAGAGAGAGAGGAGGAAGCAGGCTCCCCGCCGAGCAGGGAGCCCGATGTGGGCCTCGATCCCAGGACCCTGGGATCATGACCTGAGCCTAAGGCAGAGGCTTTAACCCACTGAGCCACCCAGGCACCCTCAGGTGCAATTTTAAAAGAAAGAATCTTCCCCTTAGTAAATTGAGTAATAGGATATCAAAAACAAAAACTCTTTATGCCTACCTCACCATACACAAATATTAATTCAAAATGGGTCATAGACCTAAGTGTAAAAGATAAAACAATAAGGCTTCTAGAAGAAAACAAACAAACAAAAAATATTTTTGTGGTGAGGTAGGCAAGGATTTCTTAAATGGGCATAAGAAACCTAAGTCATAATAGATCATTCTTCCCTTTATTCAACATTTATCAGGTGCCTACTGTGTGCCCCACCTATTCTGCGTTCCAGCCAGCCCATGAAAAAAATGTCAGCCCAGCCCAGGAACTGGTTCAGTGTAATGGACAGACAGGTGCCTACTTGGACAACAATACTGCAGCTTTCTAGGGGTCCTGGGGGTAATCACAGGAAGCAATAGGGGCCAGTGGAAAGGCACCTTTACCCAGCATTCTGGGAAGATATTTGAAATATGTGAAATCAAAGCCAACCTTGAAGGATGAGGGAAATCAGACAGGTTGTAGCAGAAAGAAACAGTGTTTGAGTGGGTGGGTAGGTAAAACTACAAGATACTCAGTTTGGAGGGAGCAGGTGGATGGGAGGATGGGACTGGATATAGTTGTTGTTGTTGTTGTTTTTTTAAAGATTTTAATTATGTATTTGACAGAGAAAGAAAGAACACAAATAGGCAGAGCAAGAGAGAGAAACAGGCTCCCCCTGCTGAGCAGGAAACCTGATGCAGGGCTCCATCCCAGGACCCAGGGATCAGGGCCTGAGCCAAAGGCAGATGCTTAAACAATTGAGCCACTCAGGCGCCCCTGGATATAGTTTCAGGAATATGCCTGTGTTGTTAGTTTTCCTTTAATTGATAATTTAAGCCAGAGGGTTCTCTAACTTCATTGAGCACAGGAATCACCCACAGACCTCTGAAATGAGTATTTGGGACCCTACCACAGAAATTTGTATCCAGTAGGTGGGAAGTGGGCCTGGGCATTTTTACAAGCATTTTCCCTGCCCCAAAGGATGCTAATCCTGCCAGCCCTCAAACCACCCTCTGAAAAATATGATTTAAGCATTACTGTTTTTCCCTCTAGGAAATGGGAAGTACTTTCCTAAGCAGCATGGGGGGGAAAGAACTGAGAGATTTCCTGGAAAAGCAGACCATAGTGCAAGTGATCCTAAGACGTCTCCTCTTCTCAAAACTAGAAGGGCACTGTGCAGGCATCTGAGGGATGAGGAAGTCATCAGGCAAAGGGAACAGCAGCTCCTGAGAATTCTCCCTAGTAACCAGGCACTCTGGAAAATTTCCCAGCATGCTCTGAGAACTCAGGTCCAACCTCCATTCTCCTTATGAATATGTATGAGTCCCCAGATGTCAGTTGAGTTTCCTAGCCCCCTGCTTCAGAATTGACAAAATAATGTAAACATTTCAGAGCTTGGCATCTTGATTAGGAAACTGGTTTCTAGCAGTGGTTTCACAAGTATTTCTCCAGCAATAGATGAATATACTTGTGAGTATGTGCAAAATAGCCAACAAAATGTATGTTTAAAGACCTCCCTGAAAGTCCTGTCTCCATCAACAGGGTAAACGTGTATGACAAGTGCCCTTCCTGTGGTAGACATGGTTCGTTGCCTCCCTAATAGTTACCTACACGCCCCCTTACTGCCTAGCAGAGGTCCCAGTTCCTCTTTCCAGCTTGTCAATTGTCAAAGCCCCTCTTGGTAATCATCAGGTGGCCAGCTTATGACATCCCCTGGATTCACTGAGAAATACAGGAAGATGGAACCCCAAAACTTGTAGGTGGAAAAAAAATGGGACAAACTGTAAGTACTTGAGGATCACCAACTCACAAGAACTGGAAATATGTATGTGCACATAGGTGGCTGGAACTTTTAAAAAGCAAAAGTTAAATAAATGTATATCATACAACTCAGGCCAGGAATTCCATTATTGGCTGTATACCTAATAGAAATGAATGTCATGGGATGCCTGGGTGGCTTGGTTAAGCATCTGCCTGCAGCTCAGGTCATGATCCCGGGGTCCTCAGCAGGGAGCCTGCTTCTCCTTCTTGCTCTGCCTACTTGTGTTCTCTCTCTCTGTCAAATAGATAAATAAGTAAAATCTTTAAATAAAATAAAATATATCCTAGAATTAGATTGTGATGATTGCGCAATTTTGTGAATAAGCTAAAAACCCACAAAACACTTTTTTTTAAAAGACATTTATTTATTTGTCAGAGGGAGGGAGAGAGCATAAGTAGGGGGAGCGGCAGGCAAAGGTAGAAGCAGGAGGCAGAGGGAGAAACAGGCTCCCCGCTGAACAAGGAGCGGATGAGGGACCAAAGCCAGACGCTTAATCAACTAAGCTATCCAGGTGTCCCCACAAAACACTTTATTTTTTTAAAAGATTTTATTTATTTATTTGACAGAGAAAGACACAGCCAGAGAGGGAACACAAGCAGGGGAGTGGGAGAGGGAAAAACAGGCTCCCCATGGAGCAGGGAGACCAACGAGGGGCTCCGTCCCAGGACCCCGGGATCATGACCTGAGCCGAAGGCAGACGCTTAATGACTGAGCCACCCAGGCGCCCCCCACCCCCACAAAACACTTTAAATGGGTGAATTGTATGACATGTGAATTGTATCCCAATAAAGATGTTATAAAACATTCATTGCATGATATACTTAAGATTTATGCACTTTATCGTGTGTCATTATAACCCAGTACACATTAAAATAGAACAATAATATTCCCTTCCTCCGGAGGTACTTGAGAAGATTGGCAGAGAGGGAGAAAGTGTTGGGGATGGGGTTTTGCTGAGGTGCCAGGGAACCAGGGACTCACTCCCAGCCTAGTTGTCCATTGCCACGTCCAAAACAGTGAGTGGAAGGTCAAGCACAGAGGTGTTGGGGCCAGTGGCATAAAAGACAGAGAACGCTGGCAAAGGACACGGAGGGAGGGGCAAAGGCTGGGATGCCCGAGAGAGAAATGGAATTCAATCCAGTGAAAATGAATTTTGTTTTGGTCCAAACTAACTTTTAATGTTTACGATGAAGCAGCCCATAAAGAAAACCATCAAGACTCCACACACCAGAGATAACCGTCAGAAACACCTTGATGTAATTCCACAAGGACGAATTAATTGCCTTCTATGTGTCGGAGTCTGTGCTGGGCACCGGGCCAGGAATCTGTGACTCGAGGCAGCTGCTGCGAAGCAAACATGGGAGGAAGGGAAAGAAGCTGGCGGCTGGAGACACAAGGGAAAGAGGCATTCAGTTAGGGAAAATCCCTAGACTGGGTTGGGGCTGTGTAGCCAGAGAGAGGATTGTGGGGAGTTGAGGAGTCCTGGGACTGGGGCGGCAGGGAAGTGTTGGGGAGGAGGTCCCTACTGGCTTCTCACATTCATTAAGTGACAGCTTTGGCCAAAAAAAGAGGGATTTCCCTCCCACATCCTGGCTGGGACCTGAGTTTGGCAGAGCAGAGAAGGATAAGGCAACACCTATCCCCAGGGCTTTATCAAAATTCCACTGTAGCTGGAACGCTTAAGGCGAACTGCATCTAATTCTCTTTTCCAGATAGTCTCCTAGTAAAACAGGAAGCAGGTCTTCCTCGGGCCTCATCTAAATCCTTTCTGCTGCTGCTATAATCACCACACCGCACCTGCCTCTTTGGGTCAGATATAAAATGTTGGCAAGAAAAATTTTTTTTCCTGCTGCTGGATATGGGCCAGTAAAAATAAGACATCCCAGGGAATTAAGGCAAGTTTGAGCTTGTCATTATTCCTACTTTATCCTACCCTTGATGACGTTGTAAAGTCTGTACTCAGAAGAACTTCTGGATCTCCTATGCAAGGGAAGAAAGTTACTCCCAGAAGACAGGACCGCTGTTCTTCTGTTTATTTATTGAAAATGTATTTATACCAAGTTCACAAGTATGTGGAACAACTGGAATGCTCATATAGTGCTCGTGGGAACGTTAAATGGAACAATCACTTTGGAAAAACCCGTTTTGGCAGTTTCTTGTAAAATTAAAACATAGACTTACCATGTGATCCAGCAGTTCCACTCCTAAGTATTTATCCAAGAGAAATAAAAACATGTCCTCCCAACAAACTTGAACAGAATGTTCACAGCAGTTTCATCCATATTAGCTAAAAACTGGAATCAACTCTACTGTCCATCAACACAAATTGTGGTATATCCATATGATGGAATGCTAGTAGGCAATAAAAGGAAATTGGTTATTGATGTGATCAACACTGTGAGTGAACCTCGAAAACCTTATGCTGAGCGATGCCTAAGTGGCTCAATCGGTTGAGCATCGCCTTCGGCTCAGGTCATGATCCCGAGTCGTGGGATTAAGTCCCATGTCTGCCCTCTTGCTCAGCGGGCAGCCTGCTTCTCCCTCTCCCTCTGCCTGCTGCTCCCCATTTGTGCTCTCTCTCGCTGACAAATAAATAAATAAAATCTTTCTTTTTTCTACAGACAAAGCAAAAGAACTTTATTTCACTGAGAAAGAAGGTTGGGAGGGATCTTTTTATGGATCAAAGTCCACTGGAGAAAGCAAGAGTTCAGGGTGATGATGATTTCTCATCACCTGAGTTGCAGGAGTAATCCCTATATCCTTCCCTGTTGGGGTCTGTAATTGATGTTGAGCGGTAGGGCTCCCTATTCTAGCCTCCTGACTCCACCTTAGGGATATTTCCCTTCATTGTCACACTCGTTAGTGGGTTGGTGGCCCAGCCCAGCCCCCCTCAAGCTCAAAGGTACTTTGCTACTGTGGAAGCTATGCTGTTTGTGAAAAACATCAGGGTCTCAAATCTGGCCCTGCCACCCATGGGATGCCACATAGGAGGTTGCCAATCCCTGGGGCCCAAGTTGTACCCTTCTGTGGCATGCCATGCGGAATTGGGCTAGCAGGCAAGAGGAGTGTCCCATAGGGTCTCCCCTCCACTGCACACCTTGCTTCCTGTGCCCACAGATGCACCTACTGGTGGGTGGGTGGGGGGCCAGGAACACCCACATGTGCAGAACTCAGACTGACAGCTTTATTGGACGTTGGGAGCAGAGCTCCCCTCTCCCCAAGGTCCTGGCAGCATGGGCAGCATGGGCCTCAGGGTGTTGGTGCCCTGTGGGTAGAACACGGGGTCAGGGGTCAGAGGCCAGAGTGCCCACGGCCAGAGGGGTGGGGTGTTGGGGCCTGGGTTTCACCTGCCCACACGGACGAGTGGGTGGTGAGGTGAGGCTCCCCCCAGTGGCTCTAGGCATGGAATCTCACCCCCTGATAAGTAAAATCTTAAAACACACACACACACACACACACACACACACACACACACACACACACACACAAAACCAGGGACACCTGGGTGGCTCAGTTGGTTAAGCATCTGCCTTAGGCTCAGATCATGATCCTGGAGTCCTGGGATCAAGTCCCACATCAGGATCCCTGCTCTAGGGGGAGCCTGCTTCTCCCCCTGCTTGCCCCCCTCCTGCTTGTGTGCTCTCTCTCTCTCTCTCTCTGACAAAGAAATAAATAAAATCTTAAAAAAACAAAAACAAAAAACCTTATGCTGAATGAAAGAAACCTGACACAAAAGTGGACATGATTGTATGGTTCCATCTATATGAAACTCCTCTCTGAAGTGAAAGAAAGCATCCAAGGAGCTGCCAGGGGTTGGGGGAGGAATGGGGATTGACAGAAGAGTGAAGGAAATAACGACCATCTTGATAGCAGTCATAGTTTCATAGGCCAAAACATCCTGTGCACTTAATATAGGTGTTTTTATTGTTTGTAAATTAAGCTGCAATAAAATAGAAAAGATAGGATAAATACGAAAAAAAAGATGCCATGGATCCTTCAATCAATAAGGCATAAAAAACAGCAAGTCTGAAAATCTGGCTTATAACTCTCCTAAATGCATGGTGTGCAAGTCAGGAATGGAGGAAGAGCTATGGATTCTTTTTTTTTTTTTCCTGCTTACAAAAATAACCTACTTGCAAAAATTTTTCATGGTAAGATGTCAAAATCATTGTAAGCCCAACTTTTTAGAGGCCATCACTGGGACTGGATGATTCCTCCGGTTTATTTCTAAAGCCTATTCTAACATATTACTAGATAGTTTAATATTACTAATATTATATGTTAATATTGTATTTACAAATACAGAATCCTAACGATGTACTCTTTTTTTTTTTTAAAGAGAGAGCAAGCCTGCATGTGTGGGGGAGGGGCAGAGGGAGAGAGAGAATCCCAAGCAGGCCCCACTCCTGATGTGAGCCTTACAGGGGCAGGGCCTCAAAGATCATGACCCGAGCCAAAATCAGGAGTCGGTCACTAAACGGATTGAGCCACCCAGGCACCCCTGATGTATTTGGTTAGTAACTTTCTTTTCATAAAACAATGTGTTTGGCTTATCTTTCCATGCTCACTTTTTATTTTTTTAGAAGATTTGTTTATCTTTTAGAGATTTATTTATTTATTTGTCAGAGAGAGAATACACAAGCAGGGGGAGTGGCAGGCAGAGGGAGAAGCTGGGAGCCGACCGGGGACTTGATCCCAGGACTCTGGGATCATGACCTGAACTGAAGGCAGACACTTAACCAACAGAGCCACGCAAGCATCCCGAAAGATTTATCTGAGAAGAGACAGCAGGGAGGGGAGGGCAGAGGAAGGAGAGAGAAGATCCTCAGGCAGTCTTCCTGCTGAGCACAGAGCCTGACATGGAGCTCCAAGTGGGACACAATCCCAGGATCCTGAGATCGTGACTTGAGCCAAAATTAAGAGTTACCCGCTTAACTGACTGGACACCCAGGCACCCCTTGACTCTTTACTTTTTGTATGGTTCCATTGAAGTACAATTTATTTAGCTGGTCTCCTTTTGAGGGACCGTTTGTCACTGTTTTTCCTTCCTGGAAATAGTAATGGACATCCCTGTAATTACATAGCCTGAATATTTCTATATACAAGTTGGCTTCCTAGAAGTTTCTTGGTCAAGTCGTTTGGTCAAAGGAGTAATAGTTTTAAGGAGGAGAAAAATTACTCCCCTTCTGTTGCTCTGGCTGCAGGCCATATGGGTGGGAGAAGGATATATTCTCAGGGATTTAGGTTCTTATAATGCTTTTCCTTTTCTTTCTCTTCTTTCTTTCTTTCTTTCTTTTCTTTTTTTTTTTACAAGTTTATTCATTACAAAACACAAGAACCAACTCTGGGTGAATTAGTGGNCTTCTTTCTTTCTTTCTTTCTTTTCTTTTTTTTTTTTACAAGTTTATTCATTACAAAACACAAGAACCAACTCTGGGTGAATTAGTGGAAATGGATTTTTGTTGAAAAGATTCTGTTTAGTTCACAGGGTTACTGGAAAGTGTTGTTACACATTGAATAACATTCTGTGGGTCAGAATCACCACTGTTACACTTTTTAAAAAAAGATTTTATTTATTTGTCAGAGAGAGAAAGAGAGAGAACAAGCAGGGGGAGCGGCAGGCAGAGGGAGAAGCAGGCAGCAACATGGGACTCAATCCCAGGACCCTGGGATCATGACCTGAGCCCAAGGCACACGGTCAACCCACCGAGCCAGCCAGGCATCCCTGTAACACTGTTTCTATGGGAAAATCTTTCAAAGTTCAGAAGAAACCTATTTACAAATAACCTAAATTCACTGCAAGCAAAGACTGCCCCTAATTAATTGTTGTGACTCAAAAACTCTGAACACCTGCTGTAGGTTGAGTGGTCTTCTATCTAACCGGGCTTCTCTACTAAACCATGTGTTCTGTTTCACCACCAGCTGTGTGTACTTATTCAGTTCTGATGCTGACCTCCTGGAGTTAGCTCCCGACTACCCAGGTTTAAGGGTGCAGTTCTTGTGGTATGGTGATATAATAAGAAATAAATATTTGGTCTTTGTCCTGGTTCCTGGCCCAAGAATTTCCAAAGTCCTTGGAAATTCCCCGAGAAAAGTGCCTTTAGCTGTTCATTATACGTTCCTTTCAACCATACCTGAGTTTATGATCACGATGTGACTCTCGGTGAACCCCTAGGTAGCTTCGGGATGGGGACTGGTTGCCAGAAGAACTAATGTTGTGAATAGCGAGTTGGAAATATCAGCCCCACTCCACCCCTCCCCTCCTGCCTCTGGGGAAGGGAGAAAGGCTGAAGGTTGAATTAATCACCAAAGGCTGATGATTTAATCCACCATGCCTGTGTAATGGAACCTCCATAAAACCCCTGAACTATGGAGTTTGGAGAGCTTCTGGGCTGGTAAATGCATCCATATGCCGGGAGGATGGCATACCCAGTTCCATTAGGACAGAAGCACCTGTGCTGGGAACCCACCAGACCTTGTCCCACACGCGTCTTCATCTTGCTGTCATCTATATCCTTTATGATATCCTTTACGACCAACCAGTAAATGTAAGTACAATGTTTCCCTGAGTTCGGTGAGCCATTACAGCAAATTATAGAATCTGAGGGGCGGGGGTTGTGGGAACCTCTGATTTCTAACGGGTTGGTCAGAAATACAGGTGACGACATGAATTTGAGGCTGGCGTCTCAAGTGTGTGTGTTGGGTGGTGTCTCGTGGGGCTGAGCCCTTAACCTGTGAGATCTGATGCTAACTCCAGCCATTTAGTGTCAGAGTTGAATTAAATGGTAGGATACCCACCTGAAGTCTGGAGAGTTGAAGGACTGGTTGTTGACAGGAGAAAAAACTCTATGCATCTGTTGCCAGAACTTAACTGCTGTGAGTGAAAAACAGATCTTCGTAGTCCCCAACAAGACTGCCCTCACTTCAGTCGCCAGCCACACTGTAGGGGTCTCCAGGCCAAGCATACTTCTGACTAACTGGGTGTCAATTCAGGGTTTCCCATGACTCCCTGAGGTTTGATAATTCACTAGAATGACTCACAGAACTCAGAAAAGCACTATGCTTACAATTACATCTTTATGATACAGGATACAGTTCGGTTACCACCAAATGAAGGGATACAAAAGGTTTAATGTGAGGGGCATTGCAAAGCTTCTGTGCCTTCTCTGTGCCTTCTCCTTGTGGATTCAGGGTGTGTCACCTTCCTGGCACATCAATATGGTCACCAGCCAGGAAGGACCATCAAGCCTAGGCGTTCAGCGTTTTTATTGGGATTTTCTTACCATAGGCACGATTGATTAAATCATTGTTCAAGTGATTGAACTCAATATCCAGACCCTTCCCCTCCTCAGAGGTGGAAAGGTCTGATCCTCTGATCAAGGGCCAGGTCTTTTTGGTGACCAGCCACCTTTCTGAAGCTATATAGGGGCCCACATGAGTCACCGTTACCTTAACAAAGACACTCCTATCATTCAGGAAATTCCAGTTTTTTGAAGGTCTGTGCCAGGAACCTGCGACAAAAATTAGATCTATTCTTTTTAAAATTTATTCAAATGATACATACACACATATATATTGCTTCACAAATATATACAGTTTGTTGTTGGCAAATACATTCTTTTTTTTTTTTAATTCATGAGGAATTCAGAGTCCATACAGGTAGCAGTGGAGAAGATGGGAGTCAAAACTGCGACCCAGGTGCTCAATCTTCTGCAAAAAGCAAAGTGCTCAAATATGGTTAGAGCCTCAGAGAGGTCTTGCACGAGGGCATTATCATAGCAACAAGAATGACTAATAAGTATTAATGGCTCATGACAAGAGAACAAGTGCTATTATCTTAATATGTTAGGCGTACTAGTAATTGTGTGTGTATTATTCATGCAAATATTATTAGCCTGTGTCAGGGTTAACCGCTGGGCCCTGAGAACCAGGCTTACAACTCAGACCTCAGTTGCTCATCCCAGATGTGCAGGGGTTGGGACTTTTCCGGGATTCACTCCTGCTGTCAAGAGCCAATCGGCACGCATAAGGCGGGGCCCTGGGAGCGACAGCGGTACCATCCAATGGGCTGGCAGCTGGGGCCGCCCCTGGCCAATGGGCGCGCTCCTCCGCGACGGTCGGAAGTGGTGAGGCGGCTCTAGGGGCCGTTGTTCAGTGCGGGGGGCTGGCGGAGGAGGCTCTGTGTCTGCGGCTAGCGGGTTCGCTGCAAGTCCTTGCTGTCGTCCCGGGTGAGTGTAGCGGCGGCCCGAGCCTCTGGACCCTCATTGCAGCCTTCGGGTCAGGAGGAGGCCGGCATCCCTATGGCTTGGTGTGTGGGCGAGGGGGCTCTGGGCCCCAGGGGTCGCGGCCGTAAGGAGAAAGACGGCCACGCCGCCGCGTCTCCTCAGGCCAATGGAGGAGGCCGCGCTTTCTCCTCAGGGAACCCGAGTCTCGACAGCCCGCGGCGGCGCCGCCCCTTCGCGGCCTTGGCCAGGGCGTCGGGGAAGTGGGCGTCGTCCCGAGCGCCTCTGTGGGCACCGCGCCCCGGGCGGAGTCGGCCCGAGCC